>AGDA01059590.1:0-11272 GCA_000281935.1 Mengenilla moldrzyki | reverse complement strand
TTTAATGTATTAATACTAATTGAATTTAAATAAAATTCAGTAAAGTAAAATTCAACATTGGTACACTTTGTATCTAGTGTAAAAAAGTTTGTTTAGGATGCTAAGTTATCTTTAAAAAATCGAATCTATATATAAGAATAATTCAACATGGCTCTTCGATTAGTTTGTAAAATGGTCGCTTTATACATGTGTGAAAAATGAGAATTAATAAAAATAACATTTTCGTATTTGAAATTGCTTTAAACATGAAAATCGATATTTCCAAATTTGACATTTGCGTTTTCAGTTGTCTGTAAACTTGAAACACGATTTCCGTTTAGGTGAGTTTTTGTCGAAAATTAATAACGCATTTTAAATTAAAATTTATTAACAATAATATCTATATATACATATATATTAAATCTAAGCTTTCTAAAGTGCTAAACATAGTCACATATAAGAAAAATATTGTCAGACTGATTTCCTAGGCTGCTGTACTTAATAAGCTACTATCGATGCCTAGTAAAATGCTACATATGCAAATATACATAATTTAAAAGTTAATGAATGTGCAAAATTGACAAGTTCATTGCAGATATCCGGAAAACTGTAACTTTTTAATTAATTATAAACGAACTTATTTATAAATTTGCAAATTGATTCCAAAAATTTTTTCATCTGAAAAAAAGCTAATTTTTTGATATGTTTATTTAATTTTTTCTCTATCATATTCGTTGAAGAAGAGGAAAAAAATATTAATTGACTTGAATAATTTATTGAATGACTTGCAAACGTTTTGACGTACTCCAAACAAATATTATTAATAAAAAATAGACGTATGTTCAAAAATTATTTCTTTTTAATTATTCTTTGTACAATTTGTGTTTTTACAATTAAACGGATTATTAATTGGCAACATTTTTAATTACAATTAAGGTAACAACATATACGAAATATTTAAATTTTAAATTTAACAACATTGAAAAAATTGTATAATATATTTGAACTGGATTGTATTCTATGGTACTAAATGATACTTATATATGTCAATAGAGACCAACTTATGCTTTGCGAGTCACATGAGGCTTTTGAAGGATTATTTGTGACTCTTGATGAATGTACCAGAATTCTTTTCATTTTTGTCTTATTATATTTTAATATAAATTTTAAAATTTGACTAATAAATTAACAAGTATATAACTGTTATTAAACATTATTTTAAATAACTATATTTAATAACGGTCATATATTTGATAACTTTATATTAGGTTTTGATTAGCCGTGTATACAAAACATTTTCAGAAACCTTAATGTTTAGTATTCTAGTTAGTGTTACTTTTAACCTTTTTCTTCACTAGAACAATTTGCTCAGCGTTTACGCACTTTTGAGTTTGGGAAAAAACCAAAGTTTTCAAAACGTTTAAAAAATTTGAGAAATCATAACCTTAAAATGTGTAATTTTTAAAATAATAAGTTGCTGAAATTCTAACTAAATCATTTTATCATAAAAGGTTCGTTTATCAGTGAAAGATTATTGAGTATCTTTCTACTATGTAAGGCTACTTATGACATTGCGATAATTCGGTTAAAGGTAGATTTACCGAAACACCTGTAGTAAAAACAAGCTCACATCTTTATCAAAATATGAACTCACGATAATATCATTATGCGTTCTCACATTGATCTTAAAGTACGAAATCAAATACATTTCTCGTAAAAATTATTTATACTGTTATAACAATTTATAAATGGCTGGCGTTTGACACGTTTGTTACAGCTACTTATGGCTTAACTTTTTTACATATACTACAAATTCTAAGATTTCCTTTGATTATTTTAAACCACAGAATAAACATATAATAAACAACTCCAATAGAATTACAACGGAAAATTTTTATTGTTTTTTGACCATTGACGCATGATAAGCTGTAGAATTGTAGACCTTCATAATATTTTTTGAGCAATATTAGCTAAAAGTAATACGGAAATGTTAAATTTTGATTGTTGCGAAGTTATTTCAAAGCCGTTAGGAATGACGTCAAGGGGAAAACGTATTATTGAATATTACATAGCTATTTGACAATTATTATGTAACTATTTTATACGAGTGTTATATAATCATTGTATAAGTGTTATTTCTATTAGCTGAAAAATGATAAAATGGGGATGATAGCACTGCGAGAAATTACATTTAAAGAGTTATTGGATTTTATAATGATATTACAATGTATCACATAACATCGCAGTGATCTGGCAGTGAATTCAATGTAATTTTTTCGATTGTAGTTGTGAACTCACAGTTATATTACTATGAAAATAAAAGCTTAGCAGAGTTGAGGTCTTATACAACATATACAAATATTGTCACTGTTTTCTTGAAATTAATCATTATAAGAACTACCAAAATTTAATGTTTTGTAATAGTTATGTATTTGTTACATTTCAGTTATGTTTTGATGTGTTGGGAAGTTAACTTAAATGTGTTTGTTCGGTCGAAAAGTTACTATTTTTTAATGAGAGATTTTTCAGTAAAGTTTCTCGATATGGAGTCTCATATAGCAACTTTTATGAATAATTTCATACTCAAATAGACGTAATGTTTTGAGAAAGGGGAAAATGCAAAAGAGCCGGAAAGAAAACAAACATACATAAGATGCAAAGAAAACAATGGCGTAAAGTGTGCGTGAAAAAATCGCACGACGCGACAACAGAGCCCATTAATTAAGCTGAACAAAGCTTTATTGAAGCGGCAAATGTTTACATAGCCGGCGGTCTTAAAGCGGCACTTTACCAAATCGATTACGGCTCAATTACCGGATTCACCAACAAACGCTGTCATTACGATTTACACAAGGGGCGACCTGCGTACGCTGAGGGGCTAGAAGGGTAGCGGTTTCGGTTAAATCATGCGGCAAATTTGTGTCTGCCGAGTCTCTAAGTGGAATATAAGGGAATAACAAAATATGTTCTCGCTAGAAAATACCATGGAAAAAAATGAGCCGAGAGGGTTGCTACTTCAATCTACAGTAAGCAAGTGACGCTTCCCACAGGACTTTTTCCAATTCCAAATTCTATTTTCGCTTTTGCAATAATTGCGGTTTTCCATTTTTTTTTATTTCTTTTGTCTTTTCGCTTTATTCAAAATGTTTATTTTTTCCGATACTAGTGCTAGAAATTTTCCCACTTTATTAGTGAGTGGAAGGGTGGGGGGTTAACCTTCTTCCACTATTCTTTTAAAAGTACTTTTAAAAAAATCTTCAAATTTATTTACTTGTTTATTAAGTTTCCTAGACTTATATTAGATTTTTTTAAAACCTGTTTCTGAGTTTTCATCATTTGGAAACTAATTTGAACTCTAAAGTTATAGTAATAACAGATAGAACAAATGTAGCTAGTATATACGATTCTTAATTTATTCGAAAAAGTAAATAACTTTATATTTAAACTAGAATCAAACGTTACATTTTAAAAATTAGAATCAGTTTAGAAGACGGTGTTGGAGTTAGTTACAATTAGAGAGAATCAGAGGAATAATCTAATAAATAACTTAAATTTTTAAATACGTATAATTTTTTTCTTTAATTTTATTTAAACAAAAATGAAACTCGAAACTTAACGTTAAAACGACGGTATCCGAAAATTAAAAAATTACGTCGTCAGATATTTAAAAATTTGAAATAAACTGATCTATTACTTGGTAGTACCAAGTTTTGATCTGAAATCAATTGAAATTTCCTTAAAAACCCTTTTTTAAATACTCCTTGACACAAGATATTTAATATTAACCATTAATCTGTTTATGAAAAATACTAGAGAATTTTGTATTTGTGTTAAAATATAGATATATTTACAATCATCGATATATAAAAAAAATATACTCCATTAGATAACTTTATTAAACGTTATTAATTTTTCTTATAAGAAATAAATAATATATCTTATAAAGAAAAGACATTTAAGGCTTCTGTCAAATTTTCTATGCTGATCGCCCCTTGAAAACGTGTTCAGAAATCAATTATGCCATTTTTTAGGGATCTTTATGTGATAAAAAAATGATACTCAGCTTTTCACATTACTGCAGTTATTTAAGAGCTATTTAGAAAAAACTACATTTTTTTGTTGTTTTTTCAAAGTTTAATAACATTGTACTTACTTAATGCTTTCATATGCTTTAAAATATTTTTGGACTATGTGATTGCACTTTATTCTCACATGATTTAAAGAAAAATAGTGACACTTAAAGAGGGTGAAATATGAAAAAAAGTTTTAAATTTGAAATTTTGGAAATTAGACGTCCGTGGACCAAAATGAAACTACGTTTATTGAATTTCTTGCCTTATTTTACATAGGAATAAGGGGTTTTGAACACATTTTCAATGGCTCAAAGACCTCATTTGACATGATATAAAAAATAATTCACTAAAGGTACTAACGTTTTTAGAGTAGTCTTTATAATTTTTTTCATAAACAGTTGTAACTTAATCCTTCAGTGTATTTAATCAAGAAAAGTTAGTTATGATTTCACGTTGATTTTAAAACATTTGAAATTTCAAATGATATTTGTACAAGCATCTGATTAATTTTTATTTCGAATTTTAAAAAGCGAAAATATATTTCTATTAAAAGATGCTGTCTGAAAATTTTTATAAATTATTTCTAAATTTAATAATTTTTATCTTAATAAATTTTTATTAATATTACAAAAACTTGTTTTTTTTTATAAATATTATTAGAAAAATACTGTATAATTTTTTAGCATTATAAGTTTATTATATGCTTAATAAGCAATTTGATAATGCATTTAAGTAAAAATTTCATACAGTTTTAAAACTCTGTTCAATTAGTTACATATAGTGTCAGAATTTCATCTAACTTCAAGTATCCATTTTCGTGAGTGTACTTCTTATTTTTATTCAGACAAATCTGACCAATTGAGTTTTACTTATATTTTCAGCTCAGCGTTTATTTTTCCAACATTATTTTCTAATAAATGCTTATGTGCACTGATTAATTTGCAATAACTTCAAATATAAGTCTAATAAGCATTTTAAATTTTTTTTTATCAAGAGTAATTTAAAAATCAAAATTATAATTTGTATACTAATGATTAAATTAAAAACTTTATTTACTAGAAAATCAAATAATATTACACAAAAGAAATTGAATTGTTCATCACGTCTGACAAAAAATATACAAAACACATGGTTCTTATTGAGTTTAGAATACACAAAATATTCAAAAGCTAATTGCACTACACGATTGTTTTCATTTGGCACTTAAACAATAAGCTTACACTCAGCGGAATGTAATTATCACAAGGGCTCGACTTAAAATATGCTAAAATTTTTGGTATGTAATGAAGTCCGCAGACGTTGCAGGACTTGTCAGCGAGGAGCATAAAGCATTTGCGCTACTAAAGTCACTAAAATACCCTGGTCTATATACGAATTTGCTTCCAGGACTCGAGCCGTTGCAACTGTCTAATGCCTGTGCTCGGCCACCGACCATGGCCAAAGTCCGATTACCATCCGGTTCAGAGCAATTGTTATTATTGTTATTATGCAACCAAGCCGTATATGTATCGCTTAAGATTGGGTTAGGCCCTGGATCACTATGCTGATGGCAGAAACTAGGTCCGTTGTTATGGGCTCGGTGGTAGAATCTCATATTTGTATTAGCAGTGATTAAGGTGTCAACACTAAAAGCTACTGCTTCAGTAGAATCACATGAAGATCGTTTGATAGCTGTATGATCGAGACCGTATGAGTCTTCGACAGGTTCTCGTTTAAGTCTTCCCGGAGGGACAATAAGTCTTAAGCCCTGACTATGTTTACGGCTTTTAATGACATCTTCTTTCTCACGAAGTACATCCTTTTTCTTGAATCTTCTTCGTCGTCTTAAGTACGATCCGTTATCGAACATATTATACGAGTCGGGATCCAAGGTCCAGAAGCTACCTTTTCCAGGTTTCTTGTCATCCCTTGGCACTTTTACAAAGCACTCGTTGAGACTCAAATTATGTCTTATGGAATTCTGCCACCCTTGCTTATTATCCCTATAGTACGGGAAACGATCCATGATGAACTGATAAATGCCGTTCAGGGTAATCTTTTTGTCAGGCGCGTTCTGTATTGCCATAGCTATCAAAGCTATGTATGAATACGGGGGTTTAACTGCATCTTTAACCACACAGTTCTGCATAGGACCCGACTGTGGTACTTGCACTAGTGGTTGCAGTCCGACACCAGGACTAGACTCTTGGCCTAAGGGGCCAAATGTGCTTCCAGAATTGGTTTGAGCCTGATAACTATACCGGGAATGATAGGGATCGTACTGATAAGCAGTGCTAGTCGGTGAAGTCGTATTACTAGCAACTGCCGCAACGGCTGCAATAGCCGCATAGTGGCTGCTAGGCGACACTGGGTGACTAGGATGATGATGATGAGGATGACTGCCGTGACTCGGATGATGATGAGATCGATAGTATCCATTCTGCTCGCTGAATATCGGGTGCATAATTCACAAAAGTGTACGTGTTACCGATTTCGGGGCTAACGAGCACAGAACTTGAACGATACCAGTTGCAAACTGAGAGCGGCTCGTTTTACTGTTGGGATATATCGTTCTTTTTGCGTGTATGTTTCGTTGCCGAATCACGTCCGACTCGAAGCGAACGACTGCCCAATCAGCTGCTAGTAAAGCACACGTATCCGTTTATTTATGAATAACTTCGCTATTTCGATACGTCTGTAAAGCGCTTTTCTATCCCTCAAAAAGTTTCAATACATATATATCGAACAATTGATTTTAATTTTTTCTTAATATATACAATAAAAAAAGCTTTCAGTCTGCCAAATATTCAAAGGCAATTATTTGGAAACTTAAAAAGTTTAAATCTCTAATACGGATTCAAAATCCTATAGAACTAAAAATAAATTTTTATAACATACAGAGAAAGGAATTAAGTTCATTTTAAAGAGACTAAACTTTAAAAGTAAAGAACTGGCTTATAATTTTTACCAGAAAGTGGTTAAAAAATAAAATTTAAATTTAAATTATTTAAAAAAAATAATCAAAGTTTTCATAAATAAGTTCAGCATTAGAATTGTTTTAATAAATTTCTAATAAATTTTAAATTTTTAAACTTAAATTAATTGCATTACGGTAAACTTTTAGTAATTCGAATTCATAGCAGGTTTTCAGAATATAAAAAAATTTAAAAACAAATATTAAAAAAATTACCAGAAGCCCAATTTCAGTCATTTAATAACAAAAGTATCATGATTATATAAAAAAACATGAAAATTTGGTAAATTATGGGGCGTTTATTACTGAATTCAACTTCAATAAAATATCAACAAATTACAGATTTTATCACAATATTAAAGCCGATTAAATTTTTTCTTCGACTCCTGATTCCAGATTTTACAATTCATTATTTACTTCGGCTCATAGTTCTGATTCCATTAAAACTCCAACTCTGAGACTCTAACTTTAGTATCTAATTTTATGACTGTGCGTGGAATTAAAAAATATGAAGCAATTAACAGATATCACTGATTTTTATTTCTTTTCAAAAATATAATATTTTAAGCGCCATGATTAAATTTCAAAATTTTTTTGATTGTTTTGAATCGATTATTTTTAATTCCAGTTTTGGTTTCAGCTCTTGGCTACGCCTCTTCAACGTTTTAATTTGAGATCCGGCTTTAGGCTTCGGTTCTGTTAAAAAATCTTGATTCCTAAGCTCCCGACTCCGCTCTATCTCCAGTACTCTGAGCCTTTTAATTAAAAATTATCTATTTATTTACCACAAAACTGTCGGTACAGAACAAATGATTAGTGACATTTCTTATACACTAACAAAAACAACTATTTCTCTGTGCAATTTCACATTTCTTAAACTTATTGAAAAGCTCAAAGACAAATGTTATTGATTCAATAAAAATGTAATAGAAATTATAAAATTATTTTATTTTGCATATTCAAAAAAAAGTTAGTTTCTATTACACTTGTAATTGAACTATCAGCTGAAAATTTATAATACACTTGTCGAATCAAAAACACTACTATAATAATTGTTTCAAACAATGACAAATATGATTGTTTTGATCACATTTGTTGCTCAATCAACGATTCTTATTTAATAACATGGTATTATTAAGATTTTTTTCAGTGTATCAAAAAAATACTAATATCAATAATTTCCAACGGAAAAAAACTATCAAAATATTTGATATTAAATAATTGTATTCGAAGTATCAAAATAAGAAATCTAGCTTATAAATAATATTAAACTTTCCTTATATTATAAATTATTAGAAATAAAATAAAGGCAGATAAACAACAAAGTCTATCATACTTATATTCAATATGTTTCGATTGGTATTTATTATAACAGTAATCAGAAAACGTTATTGCTGTGATTACTCTAACGGTAACCGTACAATGGGATGTTGCTTACATACAGCAGCTATTATTTATTTTTATCATATGGACGATGCTTGTCTAAAATCATACGTCCTGTTGAAATCTTAACCAAAATATTTGAAAAGCATATTCCAGTCGTAATAAATTACAACAGCGACGACGATTAATGTTTTTGATATTAATAATTTGCTCAAGATAAATAATAATAATGATTTTAAATAATGAGTGCGATTATTTTTACTTTTATGAACACTTATTACAACGTTACGACATTAGTACTTGTATTCTGAAACGTGTTGTTGTAACACTTCGAAAAAAATCGCGATTGGCTTTATAGCAAATGAGTACGCTATATAAAATATATTAACATATATGCATAAATGAATTTTTTTTCGAATTTTTCCACCATATATTTTTTCATGACATTTTTAGGAGCAGTAGTGTACATTAAGGAGCATAATATACATTAATTTCAAGATAGTACTCTTCGTAGAGCACAGAGAAAAAATAAAGTTAAATATATTTTTTTAAATTTTTATATAAGAGGCTATTCTAAAAATATGAAAAAAATATATGATATACCCTGTACTATAGCTTACTGAATCACATTTGTTTCACTTCACTAGCTCAATTAGTTTCTGAGATATACTAGTTTGAAAAAAAGTCGCGCGCACGACTATTTTCCTCCATACCACAAGGCCACAACAAGAACCAATCGCAAAATATACATAGTTTATTTTTACACACTAAGCCTAATACTATGTCATACGTTTTAATATAGGTTACCGAGCTGGAGCCACTCCGCATGCTTATCCTGCTATACCCTTTATAACATTTTAAATTTAAATGCTTTTTTTGATAATAAACTTTTTGCTTTAGCTTTGGCTTTTCGATAACTAATTTTTGACTCCGATTTCATTAAAAAGGCTTAGCTTTTAGGCTTTCAACTCCGGGTCCAATAACCTGTTTTCTTTTGTCTACAAAGCATCAAGCGAAATTTGATATTTTGAAATTAAATATTCAAACATTTTCAGTGTATATGTTATATATCACTTAAAAGTAACATAAGTGTACTGACAAATTATTTTAATGTTCGCGTTCTTTTTAAAACTTGTTTAAAAATTAAAATATTTCTTAAAAAATAAAATATTGATTAAATAAAATGTATAAATAGAGAACGGTAATGTTTAATCAACGGTTTATTTTTAAAAATTTGCTTCATTTTTCAAATATCTAAAACTTGAAAAGTACTTATTCACAGTTTAGTCTTTCATTATTTATTTACCTAAAGATTTTATTGATTTAGTACTTAAGATCAAGTCAAGAGCCAGAAGTTTCTCATGTTAGTTCTTATGATATCTGTAATACTTCTTGGTGTTAAATGCATATATGATTTTTATAAATTACCTCACCACTACCCATTTAAAGCACACCAATCTGTACCCATACCAAAGATGGCAAAGTACGGAAACAAGCACTTTGTGCTTATGATGAATTCGACAATGTGCAGTGTACGTTGAAGCTGAAAGGTGTCAATTGACGGCTTGACAGTCGTTCGATATTGACGAACTTAAGAGGTCCACTTGTGAGTTCTATTTTGTCATTCGATTCAAAAGAAGTGTCCAAGATCGAGGAATTATTTTAATTCTATGCGTCGTTTTTCATCGACTCATCGTCATTTCGTTATGCCCTTTTTCGGACTCACCTATTATATGGTTAATTGGAAATCTGCTTGGTGATAAAATGAATTTTTTATAGGCACTTGAATATATCAAAAAATTTAGAATTCCTCTGACGTTAAGTGGATAACAATTGTTGCTACTCGTTGTATATATATATAAGGTATATTTTCAAATAAATATCTAGAAATATTGGAAAGCATTAAATTACTGATTGAAACGTAAGGTTTTAACATTTTAAATCTACTTCAATAAAGCCAGAGATAAATTTAGATTCGATTTTTGATCAAGTAGAAGAAAAATATTAGTAAATTTTCTAAAATTTATAAAGCTTGATTCGGTAACATGTTCCCGACAAGAACATATGAAGAAAGTTTAAATTTGAAGTTTACCATTTATATACTAAAAGAAGTGATTAATAGATTTATTTATGATGTTTTATTAATTTTTAATAAAAAGGGGCTATTTAATATGCTTATTTTTAACTTCTAACAAGTTAATCAAATATTTTATTTAGTAATTGTAATAATTTTGTTATGTAATTTTAATACTGAAAATATTTTAACTTAAATTATACAATTTTTTAAAAAATAATATTTTTCTTATTTAAAAAGTATATACATGTATATTATTATTATTAACATTTTATCAACAAATTGATGATTTGATCAAAGAATTCAGTAAATAATCATGTGTGTGTGCATATTACGTCAATAAAATGATTCTAGGATCATTAACTTCAATGATCCATAGTGCAATTAAACTATTTTTGGTAATTTATGACTATAAAGCTTAATTTGTTGTATAAAAAGTTGCTTGGTTGCATATTTTTACAAGCTATAAATGAGTTCATGATAACATTTTTGACAAAGAATAATATACAAATTTATAGTGAAAAAATCAAGTTTCTTTAATTCCATTTTAAAATAGCCATAAATATACTACGAAGCTTGAAATATATATGTCAAAAAATAATATATTTTCCCTTGTTAAAATTAAAACATTATCACAGTTTTACTGTCCAAGAATAATGCACTACAATGAATAAAAAAATACATACACTGAAAGAAAAACATTGTTAAAATTACCTATTTTTCTTGGCTAATATTTCCCGAACCAAGGAACTAGGTAATTATTACTATTTTAAGATGGTTAAGTTAACAAAATTAAATAGTATATTAACC
>AGDA01059525.1:0-11133 GCA_000281935.1 Mengenilla moldrzyki | reverse complement strand
GTGTGTGTGTGTGTGTGTGTGTGTGTGTGTGTGTGTGTGTGTGTGTGTGTGTGAGTGTGTGTGAGTGTGTGTGAGTGTGTGTGAGTGTGTGTGAGTGTGTGTGAGTGTGTGTGAGTGTGTGTGAGTGTGTGTGAGTGTGTGTGAGTGTGTGTGAGTGTGTGTGTGTGTAAACGATCAGTAAACCATCCCCTTTGTGTTGAAATGACAATGGCTTACTTTTCATAACTTACTTTCCTTACGCTTATTTTCCTCAACTTTTAATATAAACTTACGTAAATCCTTATATAGAACTGAAAAGCTTATTTTAAGTTCAGTGCCTACATTTTATTAAGAAGAATATGTTTTACTGGGAAATACACAAAGTTTATGTTAATAAAATATTTTAAACATAACGTTATTTTTACTGTTTAGAAAAGAACTTCGCTATTACATGGGTAATAAATTTTCATATTTTAATACACTAAAATTAGTGTTTACTTCACAATTTTTCTTTCATTAGGCAACACTGGTTCGATATGAGTAGCCATTTCCCACGCTGCAATATTCTGAGGTTACTTTTGTTATCTGGCTCTATATTTAGAGATGTTATTACAAATTGTAAACTCATCTAATAAGATTAACTTAAAAAATTCATAAAAAAAACAGATTCTTCAACTCTATTTGAGGGCTTATTCATAGTTCTGAAAAAAGAACGAGGCAGCACTCAAAAAACTTCACTGTTTTATGATCGTCTGCTTTTTAATTTTAAAACGTAACTTTTCTTCTTTATTTTGAGATAAAATATTTTAAAAAACATTTATAACCTAGTTTTTTTAAAATCCCCAGAGCTGTGGGGGATATTAAGCGCGTGGGCAGGTGGCGGATAGCCGAACGCCCCATTGGGATAGCCTCGAATAAGCAAATAAGAGGCCGCGGACCAACCCACTTCATCACTCCCAGCCTAAGGTGTAAAGTGACCCGTATCGATTGGCTGATTTCTATCCGGAGTGACTGATGAGGACAACGGAGCCTCTAGAATACCAGGCGACCCCCTAGAGTATAAGCCTTACATCGTCATCACTGGGTCACTGACGATGCGGACCTTACACTTACCCGGTGACTATCAGATTCATATGAATCTAAATAAAATGGAAGAAGATTAACCAATGAGACCTCCATGTATAAAAAAAACTTTCTAGGAAACTTTCCTGGAAAGAAAAAATGCTTTCCAGTATTGAGCGCTGGAAAGTTGTAAAAGAAAATGGAACCAACGCTCGAAAGTGGAAAAAATAGACCCTGAAAGCTACGGTAAGACAACTAGATGAGACTGAAGATGGTTAGGGGAAGAAGAAACTTCAAGCCCCAACATCCAGACCTAATCTTTCTTGTGATCACGTCTTACGAAAAGAGAATCTATTAAAAGTATTCTCTTGTCGGAAGGAAAGCAGCAGCTTTTCAATTACTATTCTCATGATTTGGGATTAGTGAGACCCAGTACTGGGGAGACCTACAACCAAGTCGCTGGGAGTAGGGGTTTGAAGGTAAGGCTCAGGAACTTTCTGAGCAGCTGTTTTCAACCTTAGATATCCTGAGGCAGGAAAATTTCAGGTGTGCTGTTGTCAAGAAGCACAAAGGCTTTTACGTGGATTTTTTGTATTCATGTAATTGCTCCTTTGAACTACCGGCTTCCTAGAAGTACAATAAGCCATAAGACTGCAGTGATAGAGTGCTAACCCCGCCTAGCAAGCATGGCTTATTATTTACTTATTTATTTATCATTTTTATTTTTTAAAATTTGGCGACAAAATTATTGTTAAAATGAAAAGTTTTGTAATTTTTTTTTAAAGAACGTTTTATGCCACACAAGGTTTATAAAGACCATTTCTTGAAACAAAAGTCAGACTCTGAAATATGATGGTTTATATTTTTTACTATAGTTGGTTTTATAGGTCAATAAGTCCCAAACTTGTGACTGACTGACGCTAATATTTCATTAGAATTTTATTCTTAACTAGTACTTTCAAAATATGTATCAGACTTTGAAATCCAAAATCCAAGGATTGTAATGTTTACTTGTAAGCAGCTATTTTGAAATAGTTGTATTTACTGTTTTTATTAGTCGATGAAAAAATAGCTAACAAAGGTAGTTAATTCTAGGCTTTTCGGCATTAGGCACAAGAACGTCATAAATAACAAAAAAGAACTAAAATCAAGAGTGAAGAAATTAGGCTTTGAAAGCAACGATAATTTAATTAGATAAGGTTGAAAATAATTAGAAGAAGAAAAACCGTAAAGTCACAGTGTCTAGATTTGTTATTCCTTGTTGTCACACTTTAAAGCTTTCTGTAACAGAAGTATTCCCTTATCGAAAAAAGCAACAGCTTCTCAATAATTATTCCTGCGATGTGGATTTAATGCAACCCAGCACTAGGAAGATCTACAGACAAGTCGTTGAAGGTGAAGTTGTAAAGTAATCATTAGTGATTGTCTGGGTAGCCTTGAATACTGAAAAATTATCGTCGGATAGAGTATTGTCAAGAAACACAATTGGGTTCTGGTTTGGTTTTGTTAAATACATTTAAGTGCTCCACTAAACCACCGGCTTGCTACAAGCACAACAAGCCATACGGCGGCAGTGCTAAGGTACTAATCACACCTAACAAGTATGGTTTGTTACTTTATTTTATTATTTTGCTACTAATTCGGTGTAACTGTAACTCCATTGCCGGTAAAGTGACCTCTGGAACATTTTCAGTGCATATAAGTATGCACACAAAATACTAACGCCCTCCTGAATATTTCCGAAAAAACTTGGACAAAAACTGAAGTTTTTTATAACGAAACTGAAGTATAATTGGCGCTTGCGCAATAATCCGAAATCACATATCCGGTGATGAAAACGGAAATTTAAATAACAGCTGAGTGGATTTCGACATTTCACAACAGTCTCATTAATTTTGCATCCGTTTTCTTAAAACTGTGTTTCGAGAGCTCGAAACGCGGCGTGCCTAGAATTGCACACGTTCCTTTTGCAAAATGCAAGAATCATTACTGTAATCAATTTACATATAACGTACTTAGAGAAACACACGTTTTTAATTGCATTTTAAGCAGTCAATTAATTCCGAAGTAAAATTAAAAAGCACTATTTTATTCTTTTCCAAATGGAAAACAATCAATATATCACATAAATTAAGTATTTTATTGTCACTTTTCTACCAAGAGTCCATTAATTTAATTTTTTCTCCTTAGAGATATAAAGTATTGCAATTTCAATTTATATTGGTTTCATATGAAGTTAAAAATAATTACTTTTTAAATAAACCTTCCAGTTTCTGAATTCAGTAATGAGGAATATGGGTCATAAATAACAAACAGAGGTCCTAATAATGATGGGTATGAGCTTTTACCCTCTGTATTACAATATATTTAAAAACATGTTAAAATTATTTTGAAGTTTTGTAAAAATGTTTTATAATGTGTTTTACATGTTGCATTGATGTTAAAAACATGTTATGTTTAATATTGTTTAAATCTTCTAAATTTGTTTTTTAAGATGTTTTCAATATTAATTTTTTGTTTTATCAATAAATTTTTAAAAAATTGTTTTTTTTCTATTATTATTTTTATATAATATTTTAATTGTTACTTTATATTTTATCAGTAAGTTTTTGCAACATTTTAAAAAAGTAATCTTAACAGTGTTTTTATGACATGTTTTCTTATTAAAATATTTCTGAATATGTTTCAACTACTTTTTACATATTTCTAATGTTATTTTCATAATATATCAATATGTTTGTCCAACATATATTTTTAAAAATTGTTCTACTATTTTCCTTAAAATACTTTATTATTTTCGTACTACATTACAATTTTTTATAGCAGTCTTTTAAATTTTCTTACTGTTGTTTTATTTATTTTGTGACATTTTTACACATTATCCTTAATTCTGTTGCTGCATTATGACTACAGCTACAGTATAACGCTTAAAAAACAGTTATAAAACTTAATAATAAGGGTACAAAGTAATTTAAACCGTTTTTATTAAATGTTTGATAAAATAAATATAATGTGAATATGTTTTGCAACTTGGAAACACACATAACTATTGCTAAAAACATCAACGGCTACATACGTTTCAACATATTTGCGATATCATTTGAGCATGAAAATACCTTTGGTTATAACATTTTTCCATAAGCAAGATTTGAAAGTTATAACCCTATAAGTTTAAAAGTAGTAAAAAAAATCTAATCAATGGATTTAAAAAACTAGGCTCTGTTTTTAGAAATTTTGCACATAAAAAATATTAAAAACTATTTGTGAAAGTTTTTATTTTAACTTAGATTTTGAGCCAAAAATGTTAAAAATCATGTTCTTTACGTCTTTTAAACAATGTTTCGCAAGAGAAGTGTGCCAATTTACATAATTATATTCTTCATTATCAAATTCAAGGATCGAAAAAATACGGAGTTTCTTAATCGTTTAAATTTAAATAATTAACACTGTTTGAAAATTAAAAAATAAACATATAACATTTTGCTGTTATTATGACATACCAAATAAAGAATTTCATGTGAGTTGTTTCTACTAGTAATGTCAAAATTATATAACAGTGATACTAGTACGATTATATAAAATGGAGATTTATTCAAATAACACCAAGTGTGATTGTAACATAACTTTAATATTACAAAGTGATATCTTACTAATATCAATAAAAAAGATTCATAAAATCTTAAAATAAGGATGATTCTCATTACATTCAGTAGAAAAATTAGAAAATCTTTTTTAATACATTAAAGTAAAAACTTCTTACAGCTTTAAAACTCTTTTCCACTAGTCTCATATAGTGTCAGAATTTCTACTAACTTTAAGTACCTATTTTTGTGAGTGTAAAGGTTAATAAATCTAGGCGTTACTCACAGCTAATGCGTACAATAAGCAGGATCATGCTTCATAAATATTTGTAAGAAGAAGGATTAGCAATGTTACTTAAAAGTGGTACTTTTTAAGTTCGAAATCAGAAAAACGTTTCGTTGTTATCTAGTATTCATCTTCGTAAGAAGAACGTCTACTATTTGTAACAACGGTCTCTCTTTTGTGTTTATTTATTTAACAATGTAAACATGCAATTATCCACTTAAAAATAAGGGCATTTGTTGACATATTTGGTAAATTAGTGTAATTACTTCTGTAGAGCTGTTATTAAATGGCTGTTTTCTCAGACGTGAAGTTTTCCTTATATATATTTTTTTATTCTAGTGGAAATATTAACGTTTGTGTTTTTGAAACATTAATTTTACGTTTCGAATTTCCCCTTAAATTTATCTTGCTATTACGTTCTTCGCAAAATCACTTCTAGAGTTTTGAAAACGCTAGCTTTTTCTTTTTTTCTGCTTATGTAAAAATCGCCTTTTTATACTTTTTGAAATGTGAAATAACGTTCTAAGACAATTATATAGGTTTAAATTTTTCCTACTTACGTAAAAGTGAAGATAAAAATTGGATGAGCAAGAGCTGTATGCTTTAAAATGCATGTTTTTAAAGCGTTAAGAAACGTAAGATACATATTTTGTATTGGAGAAACTTCAGGATGAACAAAAATAATAACATATGATTTAAATATATTAGACTTTTCTATATGTATATACAATATTAAATATGTTGCAGAAACGTTGTAAAAATGAACATGTTTAATAATGTTATTTTATATTTAAAAGTAAGGAATTAATTAATATATAAAAATACAGGTTTAACATGTTTCAATTGATAAAATGTAATAAAACTTTGAACTTATATATTTTTTAAACTAAACAGGTGGCAACACCACAGTGCTGTTATTGATTTTCTAAGTAGAATTAAATGAAGCAAAGTATTTTACACACACATCATTTTGAACCTGTTGTGTCTCTTGGAAGAAGTGGCTAAGGCTGCCGGTACTGGCGAGACTTAAACCCGAATTTTCTTCTCATTAAGGTCCAGTGACGAGCACTAGTTTATTCGAATCTCGTTACACAGATAAAAATTTTTACTTAGTCTTAAGTTGACATCTACTTTTAAGTATATTTTACTAAATTTTAAGATATTTTTCTGTAAAAACAAAAATTTTTATACTAGTCTCAAATCTAAGTAGAAATTTTTATCCGTGTAGTTGCGCGTGTGTACCACTTAGCTTGAACTACATAAAACACTTTTTTATTCTTAATTGACTCTACCATAGAAGGGACTAAGGGTTTCAGTGTAGTCAAGTGGATACGATGTTAGTCTCTGTGTACTAGACGTTGATGGTGGTGCCAAGCCACTATTGCGGAGATGTTTGACCACGGTATTTAGGGAGAATCGTTTCCCTCAACAATCTCGTTACTGCCGAAGCTCGGCTTTCTGGCGTTGAGCTTTAAGCACACTAATCCCATTCCCATCGCAAATGTGGTGTCTAGTGGTATAATATTTAGCTGTCGTCGGATCCGAGCGAGAGCTCAACCCAGATACTCTGCGCGCTAGAGTTGAACGATAACGACTAGATTATAGAAGTTTTGCTAGTTGGGCATAGCAATGCAACTTTCGTTGAACTACATAAAACAAACCATTTTAACCCTTTGTACTACAAGCTATTTTGGTTTATAAATAATAAATGCTATTTTTCCTTTAAATTTTAAAACAAATACATCGGTAACCATTGCTTCATGCATTATGAAACACTATCTAAATTTGACATTTATGTGTTCTAAATAATTGCTACCTGATTTTCTCTCAGAGGGAATATCAGAGTGATAGGCTAGAATTACGATGTCCCATGAGAGGGGACAATGGACTGCAAAAGTTTAAAGTTACTTTGAAGCAACTTAAAATTTTAGAAAAAATGAATATCAATGTTTTTACTCCGGAAAATTAACCACATTTAAATTCTCAACCGTAGACTAAGAGTACAAGACCATTTCGCCAGTTACGATGGTGAGATAAGTGTTTTCTTAGTTCAATATCGGTTACTAAGGATTTGGCAATAACAGGCCTACAAAAGGAGCTGATTTTTTTAATGTGTCGTAAGAAAATACCCCCAGAAATACTAATTTGGTGTTATCAGCAGTTTTAAGCTGTGGGAATCCCAACATATTTACTTAGTTACATCAAACCTTAGTCTTTTGTATACGATAAGGTGGAGTTAAAGGTAGAGGCATTTTGTGTATAGTTGGATACAAGAGGTACATTTAAAACTACGAGGCTCAAATAGCCTTGCGTCGTTTTCAACCAAAGTACTCGGTTTCGAGTCTGCCTGGTCCCAACAGTCATAACCACTTTCCGTACAAAAATAAGACCTTAAAGATTATTTTCATGATTGTATTTGGAAGCTGTTTTTTTTAGTTATTGGGTTTTGCAGAGCGTGCATAACCTCGTTGTTTTAAAAAATTGTTTTTTAATTAATTGGTAACTTTCAAGCCATTTTATGAGTTTAGGCTTGCCGAGTTATTATCTGGATGAAGCTTATTAACCGCTATATATTCGATATTTTTCATGAAGCTCTACTCCAATTCTAAACTGTAGCAATAAACCTCTAAAAAAACTCTGGTGGTTACGATAATGAATTTGTCCTAGAAGATTTCAAAACCGCTTTAAAACTATATTTACCACCAAATGTAAACATTTTGAACAAATATGTCATTAATAGACAGTCATTAGTGATCATAAAAAAAGGCTTTAGACTTTGCTTTCAACTGCTTGCTTCTAATAAAGAATCACAATCAAAGTCAGAAACTAGATAGAGTTATGAAATAGATACCATCATTGTAACCTTAAGAAAAACTACTAACAAACAAGGTTGAAAGCGACCCGACCAGAGTAACTGCAAGTAAATTTTTGAAAATAATTGAAAACCGCCTATTGGTTCATCTCGATATTGGTACTTTTCTACTGTTTCCTTTTAACTTTTTGAACACGGTAGAGTAATGGTGTAAAATGGAAATGACTTTTTAAATGCAAACGAAATTCAAATTGTATTTCCTTGCCGTTAAATGCAAAAATAATTTTCCACTAACGTATAAAGTACAGTGGAATTAAGTGAAATGCGTGTCATTTAAAAGTTAATTACTATAAAAAGTAATTTGCACGCTGAGAAAAACGTGACAATTACACTTGAATATTTTATGAGCATTAAAATCGGCACGTTTCCGTCTGAAATTAATCAAACCTTAATTAGAATTAATTAGGAAACTTTTTTTTACATATATAATTAAATTTAGAAACTTCTCGTTTTTCTTGCTGTTGTTGTTTTTATTAAAAATTAATTAAAAAATTTCAAATTTTGAAATTCTGTTACGCTATATTTTAAAATGCAGCAAAAGTGAATTTAAAGTCGATAATTAAAGTACTAATTAATTTCCGGGTCATAGACCCCGGACAGATTTACAAGTTGAAGCCTCTTCAATTCTACTGAAATGTAAAGTTTCAGGAAACGAAATCAGCTACTTGAACATAGGAAAGTAATTAGTTTCACTTTACCTTTCGATAACCGATTGCAAAAGAGAATAATTGCGATTAAAACCGACGTAAAACGGCACATCTTGTAATTTTTGGCAGTGTGAAATTACAGACAACCGTCTCGAACTAATTACAGAGTTCAGCGATAAATTGTAACCATGATTTGATCGGTGCTTAAAATGCCGGTATTCGAAACTCTATACGCTTAGCTAAATAATAATTAAACTAATTAATATGATTCATATAAGTTATGATTTTAGCGAAAAGTTGTAATAAGTAGTCGGTTATTGTTTCAAATTTCGATACAAAAGCCACACCTTCTTTTGGAGAATCCAAAATTTATTTGATCATTTTTTATTATTTTAAAAAAAAAATTATAAAGTTTACTTAGCTTTTTTTAAGTCTTTCTTCATGTTTATGCATTTTACGCCCTCTAACGTCTAGAAATATAACATAGAGTTGTCAAATTAAAAGAATAACTTCAGTACATTTATAGCTAATAGTGTTTCATTTATAATTCTAAGCTACAGTCTAAGAAGAGTACATTTGCATAAGTACATACATATTTACTTAGAGCTCAAAGTGTTTTACATTTGCGCATGCTCAAATTGCTTTAAAGAAATTTAACTATATATGTTTAACTAAAAAAATTTATTTATATTTTACTCAAAAATAACCCAAGCACATTCCTCTAGTGATTATAGTATTCCTCTATTTAATTATAAATTTAGTTGCAGTAACTATATTACAACTACAAAAAAGTATATTTTTTTCTCAGCGCACACAGGCATGTACATATACATGTATACATTGGTCAAAAAATTGATATACCCACATCTTTAAACATAGGTATAACAATTAGACATAAAATATTGGGGTGCAATATTCGATATAATTTTTTACTTGAAACTTTTAAATTTATTTCATATCCTTAAAATTTACTTATATTTTTTAGGCATCGAAGGTCTTTTAAAAAAATCGCGGTTTTTCGCGGCATGCATACGAAACTAGAAGTTAGCAATAAATTCAGTTATATTGTATATCTCTTTATTCGTGAAAAATTTTAGCAAAGAAGGGAAAAGTTTACAGAAAATTTATTATTCAGTGAATATTTTATACGCGTTTTCTACGTCGACTTTTCAAATTTCCATACGGGGAAAATGTGAATTTTGCATTTTTTTAAAAAAAATACACGGAAAACTTTAAAATTTTCCTACTTATTTGTCTAATGCACAAAAATGCACCAAAAAGTCGACTAATGCCTTTCGCCAAAGTCGATAAATCAATCATACTTTTCGCATTTCGGCAAACAGTAACAAGAGTTAAAAAAGCTCTGGTAAATGATCAAACTTTTTCTTTAATTAAAATTAATTAATTATTTCGTCTAAAATGAATGGCGTGTACTGAAATTTCAGCTGTGAAGAAAGTCTTATTAGTGAATTTGCTCAAAACCAACTTCATAATATTAAAACTTAGCTTTTTTAGCGAAATTAAAAGTTTCAATTAACTTAAAAAGCAACATATAGCTAGACTTCGAATACAGTTTTCGTAAAGGGACTTTTAATTACTTTATTTGAAAACAAAGTAATTAGTTTTTACTTTCTTAGCATGAAGAACGAATAGCAAACACCCCCTCCACGCACATACACACACATAAACACATCTGTGGGACAGTTAACTCACACACTCAGACACATATATGTATAAGTGTGTATTTATCCATTATATCATAATAACTTTTTAATATCTTAAAATTATGATTGAAAACTAAACTGAAAAAAAGGGCAGAAAAAATTGAGACTTTATAACTAGTATTTTATTTCTTACATTAGAAATTAGTACTAAATATTGTTAACAAAAAAGTTATTAGTTTTTAGTTTTTTCTAAACAATAATGAAATTATACACTCTGTGTATAAACGTAGGTTAAACATAAGACGCTGATAACATATCACAATTTAAATTTTATTTAAGTTTTCAAATATATAAAAAGAAATATTTGAATACATTAAGATTGCTTAACTTTGAAAATTGATTTGCTTCTGTAAGTAATTTGTTTAAAATAAAAAATTAAATTTATTTTTGATTTTTTTTGCTGTATTTAAAATAGAGGAATTATTAATTCGAATTATATATTGGGTTAATTCAGGAAAAAGTACAATAAGCTACACTTTTGGTTTAGATTTTTTTTTTGAGTAATTCGATTCGTGTTCAATTATTTTTTGGTTTTTGCACAAAACGTTATTTAGTGTAGTGTAAAATTTACACTACAACCTTTTCGAACACAAAAAAAAACTACTGTTATCTCTTTTTACACTAGAAGAATTTTTTCAAAAAGGAACCGAAAAAAAGATGAGATAATGGAGTTTCGGGTAGAGCCTAAGAAACATTTGAACAATGATTGAATTACGTAAAAAATCTCGGAACACAAAAAGGGTAATTTTTTTACCCTTTTCTTTTTTATCTAAATTCTTTGGCAATGAAACCTCCCTTTAGCTATTTTGAAACGTTGGTGGTCACAGCTTGTTCAAAAAACATTGACTTTGTGCGTGAATTAAGGCCATAAAACAAAAAATACATAAAAATGTCATGATTGCTTTCCAATTTTAAAATATATCACTTACAGACAAATTACACTACTTTGGCAAAACTGAAGTAAAAAATTAGAATAATTAAA
>AGDA01059519.1:0-18634 GCA_000281935.1 Mengenilla moldrzyki | reverse complement strand
AGAAAAGATAATACAAAATAATATATATAACAATATACTTCTTGTAACAATATGGAATGAAACATTTAAATTCACTTGATCATATATGATCAGTTGTATACAATTAAAAAAATAAAACTGTTAAAAATTATACTGTCTTAACAAACTTTTTTACTAGATTTAAGACATGTATAAATTTTGTTAGTTAAAAAAATGTTATCTACATGAATAAAAATTTCTATTTAGATTTTGAATTAGTATAAAATATCATAAGATTTAGTACGAATATACTTAAAATTAGGATTCACATACTTATATTTTAAAAAATAAGTATATTTTTTACGTCTTTTCAATGAGATTGTTCTACTTTTCCAAAATTTAAGTAGATTTTTACTTAAAGCAAGTAGAAATTTTTATCTGTGTAGTATTTTTTTTTTAGTTTTTCTTAAACAACAATTGAGTTTATTTGTCCCATTTGCGAATTTTATTTTCTCTGTGTATTTTAACATTATTAATATTTTTCTTAAATAAAGCAATTAATAAAAGTTAAAATATAAGCATAAATAATATCTCGCGTAAAAGTTTAAAATATGAGAAGAAAACTAAAAATATGAATTTTTAAAACAATCATGTCTAATTGAAAATTTTATAATTTCAATGTAAACAGAAAAAATTAATAATTTTTTTTTTCAAAAAAGTCATTGATTTTATTATTAATTTTTAATATCATTGAAACTCATTAAATCTCAACAAAAGATATAATTTCGAATTGAAACAAAGTTTTCCCGGCCAATAATAAAAAAAAAACTAATTTTAGCTTATTATTATAAATTATGCATCACTTGTTGAAGTGACTTTTTTCAACAGGTATAATTAGATATGATAATTTTCAAAGAAGTGCACACATACACATTTTTTTATTCAGCTTTTTTATATTACTGAACTAAAAAAATTCTTTAAAAATAGAGGGTGGCGCGGGTGAAAGCCCAAAAAAATTAGTTTGAATTCGCCCGAAGGCACTGTTGCTGTTTAGACACGCGAGTTTTTTCCAGCTTCTTTTATCTTCTAGTTTTTGATTACAATTCTAATTTAACATTCGAGAGAATTACCGTATGTAAACTTTATGCAGTTAATAGTTCAGTTGCATTGCAATTGTCGTTAACAGATACGAGCAATGATCCCACAATGCCGGTTTTTATTATTTCAGGAACTTTTTTATGGTTAAATTAATCAATTCGAATTTCAATTGGGCCCTAGAGGTGTAATGTGTCGTTTTGGTCACGTTAACGTAGTGGAAGAGTGCTATGTGGTTTTTGACTCATTGATACACGTGACCGCCGGATTATCCCATAAATGAGAGAAAGTGTACTCGAAAATCGATAGCGTACTTATACGAAGTTTGCAGGGCCGGATTAAAATTTAAGCAAAACATGTTAAATTAATAGCAATAATAATAATAATAAAGGCTTTCGTAGTTCGTATCGAACTCACTTTCAAACGTCGACAATGTGAAATTAAAATTATTTTCAACCCTTCAAAAACTCCTTTATACAAAGCATAATAAACATGTAAAATAACGATATCGAAAATAAAATACGATCGCAATAAATTCTCATCTGTCACAACACTTCAAAAAGGAACCTTTTTGTTTCAAAATCAGATGAAAATTTTCGAGATGTTTTTACCTATAATTTTCAAATCTATAAATCATTTCGAAGTGCTGTATATTTTTATAAAAACTGATTATTAAATTTCCCAAAAGTCCAAAATTTATATTTCTTCTTTACAAACGACTCATATATGAAAAATGAAAAATAACAATTAAAATTTTATAAAACGCTGATAAAACTGACTCTCTGTATGATTAAAAAATGAATTCCTTTGAAGTTCTTTATTTATAAATAATAACGTTTTTTTTTTTAAATTTTCTTTTCATTCAGCCGCGAAAAATTTTGAGAACATAATTTACAAAAAAATTATCCCTTTATTCTCAGCAGCTCTTATAGTGCAAACGATGTATATCTAAATTGTCAAATAATTGATAGGGCTTTTAAATTCGGTGCTTAAAAGAGCTTGAAATTGTCATTTCTTTATCACAATTGAAAATTCGTATATTCAAATAAAAAATAAAGAGGGTACACGTTCATTTCCCAAATATTTACATATGTGACTAAAAATGACAAGTTGCAATCTTTAGACCCTATTGTGATTTTCGTTCCCAAAATGATTATTGCGTAATTAAGCGTGGAATTGTTTTTTTTCTAGTTTTCGCAGATCAAAAAGTTTTAAATTATTCTGCAGCTTTTTTAAGCTGTAGAAACCTAAGAGCATATTTCGCGCACTTATCACCTTTTTGTCTTAAATTAAAATGTAAACTAGAAAGAGAGCAGACGGCAAAAAAGTAATTAAAATTTGCTAAAAACAATACGCAAAATTGATAAAATGAAATTCGCGTTCATAGTTTAATTTATTGCCAAAAGCAATTCGTTCTTTCGTTTATTCATTCATTCATTCATTTGTTCATTCATTCATTCGAATATTAAATAACTTATTTTTTGTTACATAAAACAACAATTAAAAAAACTGTCTCAAAGAGTCAATAAGAGAGGTTTGCAAAAACTAAGCGGTCTTTCTTCTAAAATAAAACCTTCAACTCATTGCAGGTTTACATCTATAGATGTGTTCGACAAATTTTCAGCAGAAAATAAAACACTAGAGTTTCAAGTTTGAAAATCGTTCGATAGTCATATTCAAGATATTTATCTCCGTAATTATAGTTAACAGGATTGACCCAACAAAATAAAAAGGTACGAGAGTCGCGATAAATCTTCAACTTTCATAAATTATCATAAATATATTTTTTATGGAAAAAAGTTAAGTTTCGTACACAACTACAGCCCCGTTACAAAAATTGTTAAAGTTAATCACCCCTGTTAGAGGTTTCGAGGCCCGTTTATGAAAAGTAATTAAAGTCTTAATGAGTATTACCAATCATAGAGTCACGTGCCGTTCGTTATAAATTAACCATGCAATTTGTAGCAATTACAACACTGCAAAAATATTGAGTTACACTATAACGTTCACGAAATATACACATAAAAAATAAACTTGTTGAAAATAATTAAAAAATCCACTTTATAACCGGTCTTTTTATGTGTGTTATTGTTATTTCTGATTCTTTTTTATAATTAATGAATATTTCTTTTTTTTAAAAAAAAAGAGGAAAACAAAGCCTAATTAAGTCTACAAATCATTTTTGTCATTTTTAAAATGTTGTTTTCTCTCTGTACTATAAAAAAATTCGAGTATATATTAAAAATTTAAAAATTCCTTAGATTTTTTGTTCAAACGTTAAAATATAATTTCAAAAGTAAATTAAAGGTATATGCTCTAATTTTAAGGTATAAAACAGAGAATAAGAGGAAAAGATTTAATTTGATGCTGCACGCGATCAAAAATAAAAGAATTCTTGGCGCGTTCCAAAACACGCAAAAATTGCAAAAATCCATTGAAAAATCACCCTGTTTTTTTACAAAATCTTGACCAGGGACACAAATTACGTGTGGTATTTGAAATTATTCGCTTTGTTAAAAAACAAACAGATGTATAACAATATTATAAATGAAATTTTGATTAAAACATGGGCTTAGAATAATTAAAATCTGTTATGGTTAATATATATAATGAGGACCAGGTCTCAACAAAAACATTACCATATATTATATTTTTGTGCGGTAAATGTTTCGAAGCATCCCTAAAAAAAAAAACTAATCAGTCATAAATCTGAAATACCCTCGAACGTAAAAAATTATATATTTTTTAACTGTGGCTAATTTAAATTGTTTCTTTTTTTCATTACTATCGGCCACTTTTAAGCGAAGCAAAAGGCAATTTTCATGACAAAATGTGATCGATTGGCTTCGAAATTAAATTCATTTTAAGCAGTTATAATTTACATTTTATATGAAAATTATAGAGAAATTCAAGAAGAAATATTTAAAACCAAAAAGCATGCATTAAATCATCATTATCAACAAAATCTTCATATTTTTTCCTCGTTTAAAAAAAACTATTATTTATAAAATGATTTTCTGAAAAAAAATTATTTTTTGATTATAATATGCACTTGTTCTATTATTCTTCTTTATTGATTACGAAAATAATTAAACATTATTTTCTTTCATAAAAGTGAAATTTCACTATTTGTTGTCTAAAATAAAGTACGTAATTAATAAATTTCGTTCAAATTAGAACACAAAAAACCGTTTCTGGAGGACATGTATTTTTAAATAATTATACTATAAATTGTTTGTCCCCCAAGTGCATTAATTGATATGTTTATTAACACATCAGTGAATAAATTTATTACGTTTCTATTCGATTTCGTACGAAAGTATAAATTTTAATTTTACTGCTATGAAATTTATTTCAAATTTAAATTACAATTTCGAATTTCACATGTTTGTTTACGAATTTGTGTTAATTAATTAGCCTAATGAACAAAACTGCTTCTTAAACAAACCGAAAACTGGTAGTTAGATGTAAATGATAAGAGATAAATAGCCGGGAATTTATAGGAAACATAACCAGCATGTTGTTGTCAAAGTCATGCTGAGTTAAGCACACGTAATAGACCTAACAATTTAAACCTAATAAAGTTGGTGTAAAAATGACCATCGTTTTTTCACTTGAATGGAAAATAAATTTTCACGCAATTGAGTACCGTTGTGGAAACTGACTAGAAATCACTCCAGTATTCATTCATAAAAGTTTTAATTATTTTTCCTCCGATTGAAACAAAATAAAAAAAAACATTGCTAAATAAATCATTTTCTGAAAAAAACTTGGCATTTTTAATTTTCTTTTTTTTGTTCAATATAAAGTCTGTATTATGACAGATTTCTTTTTTTATTTGAAGTCAAACGCAAAGATTACTTTTTTAATAACATTTTTTTACAAAAAATATATTTTTTTTGAAATTATTGTAATAAGTTTTTTTTTTAATTATAGTAGAACATCAGTTAAAATCGATTTTCTGCAACTTACACTTAAAAAGCACTAAAAAGAGCTCATAATTAATTTTTTTTTCGTAAAAAAGAAACTGAATAACTTTCGAAATTGCATCAATTTCGAATTTTTTCCTTGCAGAAAATGAATATGTTATATGTTATCGAACTTTGAAACAGGTAGCAATCATTACATTTAGGTTGTGCGATTAGCAGTTCAGTTAACTACAGCTACCGGTTAATTAGGGGTTACTATAGGGCGTCAGCACGTATCAACCAAACAAATTCCAAAGCATACAAAAAATTCAATTAAAATTTATTAATTTTGCGTTGTGTTTGCAGTGCTTTTTCAAAACCAATTAATTTTTCGTCTTCACCAGATGAAAAAACTAAATTTATGAAGAGCACAGAATCGTTCTTCATCAAAGTTCAATTTATCATTGATTTTGGGAGGTTTGTTCTTTTATTAAAAAATTATATAGTTTCTCAATAAAATGATGAATGAAAATTTAATGAATTTTCCTCTAATATACTATATTTTCGGAAAAAAAAAATTAAAATAAGTTTGAAACTCAATACTTGTCTTTATAGTTTACATATACAAAATATAATACTAAAGTTCCTAAAAAATTCAAGTTTACATCAAAAAATATTATAATAAGTACACAAAATTTCTTCTAAAATACTTTAAATTTAATCAACAAACTAAGTTTTTTCCCCATTACATTTGGAGAACAACTTAATTGTTAATGACATAAAGTTAAAAAAGTTTTCGCCTCTTTTCATATTTTAATTTAATTAAATAAGCATCTAATTAATCATAAACCTTTAAAACAAGTATTTTTAAAACAGTTGAAAACAACAGACAGATTTTTAAAAGAAACAACTATGTGTTACATTATTGCAATGAAAATTCATATTTTAAAATATATAATTATGTTGCAGTAATAAATTTTAATTATTTTTTGTGAAATAATAAACAAATTTACTTGATACAAATTATTCTATTTGAATAAAAATAAACAGAACTTTTGAAACTGTATTTCGTAATTTATTCTAGATCGATTTATTAAAAAAAAATTTTTATTAGAAAGCTGTATTTCAAAATAGTATTATTTAAAATTGCTGTTATCAAAGTTATTAAGTTCGTGGTATCGAAGGCGCATAATGTCAATTGAACATTTGCATACAGTATTTTGAATGCGTATCGAATAGGCTTAATTCATAGTATTTAAAAGTGAACAGATAAGATAAAAATGAAAATATTGCAAACGTATCGAAAATTTGCATTTTATTTTAAATAGAGTTTAGTTTAAGAAATCGATAAAAATGATAAAAAAACACAAAACCCGAAATAGGTTTTGTGAAAGAATGGATTTTTATCCATGAAAATTGAATTATTAGAAATTGAATTTTCGGACAAAAAGTTTCCGATTAAATTTTCCTCTTGAATTATGCATAAGGTAACAAGCTTTAGGAAAAATTGAAGCACTGACCTGCCAAGCGTTGGTGTCCAAAGCCGCCAAAAATGACATGATAAGCGTCGTCAAGCAATTCGTCAAATTGTCTTCTATAGATGGTAAATATCGCGTAGTTAGAGAACTGAATTTTAACAAAACGCGATAATTATTTTTTAACAATTTAATTATTTTTTTAGTAAAAAACTTAAATTCACAGGTGAAATCGTTATCGATATGTGAGAGAAGTGTATCTGAGCTCTGGCAACAACCCCAAGCAAAGCCTGAAGCAGAAGAGTCGGAGCGATACCCCAAGGATTTTCGAAAAAAAGCCCTCGCACATATAAAAAACCACCCTTTAGGGTGATACTTTTTGTTCCCGATAAAAAATAACGAAATAAAAAAACGCAAAAACACGTCAACATTTTTCTGAAGAAAAACACTAAAATCTGGACACTAACTCTTCGATTTAGTTTTTTTTTGGCTTTTTAAAAACAGAATAAAAATTGTATACAATTAACATTATAACAATTGGTTTCAAAAAGCGATCTGCACGTTATTTAAAATTTTTTTTCTTAAAAATCTTCAAACGCCCCCATGGAACTTTTTATACCATTCCTAGCCCAGGGCTAAAATCTGAAGACTTCAAAGAATAAAAAAACACATTTCTGTTTCATTTTTTTCCATGTTCCGTTCTAAAATAAAAACTGGATTTTTCGCTAACGAACAACGTAAGACACGATTTTTTACTCCTAATTAGAAAATTTTCCAAATTTTTATAAGATTACGAAAAAGCACATAAAATGAGGAAAATTTCGGTTCAATATATAAGAAAACACCCATTGAGCTTCTAAGAGTTTGCGTTTTTCTTCTCCAGCCCCGAGGAAAAATCCTGGAATACATGACTGAAAAATAACTTTTCCTATTATTATACGGTAAAAAGAGCAAATTTTTTCCATTTTTCATTTTCCGATTCCCTAAAAAATAAACAAAACAAAACGAAATTATAATGAAAATGAAATCATGTAATTTTTATACTAAAAAAATGATCAAACGGATCAAATTTTTTATTTTAAATGAAAATTAATACGTTATATAATAAAAAATTTTTATTAACTTTATAAAGTTATAAAAGTATAAAAGTTCAATACAGCTTAAAGCATAGAATACATTAAATTTCTGTTTAGTCAATATTAAGAATTATCAAAATTGTACAAATGGCAAATTAATGATAATATATTATAATTTTAACAACCAGTATGTGTTTTTAAATTCAAATTTAATATCTAAAAGTATGATTTTCACTAAATTCCATATACTACTACTTATCATTGAATTTAATAGCTAATCATAAATGTGCAGTTCTAAATAATACTGATTACTATAATATATTGCGTTCTTTCATCTCGTTTTTTTCCTAACAAATTGGAACTAATTTATTCATTTAAAAAAATTACAAGTTACAAATGAACATGATGTGAAGAGTAGAAGAACTTCAATAAGTTAAAGAGTTAAACAGCTGATTGAATTTTAAGTTTTCTTAAAATTTTAATTCAAGTTCCAAAAAACTAACATTTTAAACGTGATCTTAAATTATTTTTACACACAACTAAACGGTAGTAAGTTATAAATTCAACAAAATTTAAATATAATAGACCACAAAATTCGTAATTTTTTTAAGAAACGAAAGCTTCATATGTTAGCAATGTAAACGAATTTGAAAAATTTGAAAACCTAAGATATTTAAATCGTTTGAAAACAAAAAAAATAATTCAAAATTATTAGTAATTTTATTAAAAATAAAATCGTTTTATTATAAATAAATTAGAAACAAACAATAAATAAATTCAAATGCTTTTTTTAAAATCGTATTTCATATGATAACATTGGTATCGTTTTATCGAAATAGTAAAGAATTTACAATAATTGCGTAAAATTATACCGTATTTATTTACTTTTATAAAAAACTAACGTATAATAAAACCAAACTGAGCACTTTTTACATTTTAACAAAATTAGATATCTGACAAAGAATAATATTGCTATTTTGTTATTCTAAATATAAACTACAATGAATTCTTTAAAACTTGATCAAATATTATATTCACATTTAAAAAATTTTATTATAATTAAACAAATTAATTTATTATTGCGACCATTTTTTTTTATAAAAAAAAACAGTACAGTTCTACTAGTTGCAGAAACATCCAAAAAACATAAAAAATCAGCACTGAGTTTATTCAATTTTCCATGTAGAGTTTTTTATATACTGAAAAAAATATTTTAAATTTTCAGTCAATTTTTTATTGACTCTTATTGCAGAAAGTTATTAATACTATGAAAGTTATTATTACATTAATGAAAAATTTTATTGAATTTCATTTTTTGATAATTATTTTTATAAATTTAATAATTTTTTTTTTTAAATTAATAAATTTGTTGTAGTATTAAAAAAAATTTACTGGCTGAAAAATAATGAGATTTTCATTATATTTACAATTTTTTTTATTAAATATTGTACATTATTTTTTTGAGTGTAGCCTTTTTACAAAATTTTTACATCAGGTAAACATATTATCTCAATTTTAACAAAAATCTAAATAAAATAATACATATTTTCCGTTCAATAAAGAACTCAACTTATATTTGTAGCTCACATAGTTAAAATGTTTATTCTAAAATCGAAAATGTTGCATACTACAGTACGTATGTCTTAAACTTCTGTTACAACGATCTGAAATTTTTTGGGTTAATAATAAATTATTTGTTACAGTAAGAAAAAATTTTCTTAAAAATAAAGACAACAAAAAGTTTTTCTTAAAATTTACAGAAATTCTATTAAATTTGACTAAAATCACTTAAATTGTTGTTATCTTAACTTTTTTTTTTAATTTTTGTTAGAAAAGTGTTATTGTCTTCATTTTTTAGAGAATTTTTCTTCAGCGTGGATAAAAATTTCTACTTATTCTTAAGTTGACATCAGCTTAAAATTGGGCCAAGTAAAGTTATGTTATTAAAAACTCGTATAAATATACTTATTTTTTGCTATATAAGTATACAAATATTAATTTTAAGTATTTTTTAAATTACATTTAAGTTATTTTTTTATAAAAACAAAAATTTCTATACTAGTCTCAAATCTATGTAGAAATTTTCATCCGTGAATGTATACATGTTATAATAAAAAAATATCCTGGCTGATAATATACTAAATAAGTATAGAATTTAGACAGTAAAAATTTGTATGTTATGAAAACCTTATGAAAGGTATAAAATATCTTTAAACAGATTCTTACAGTTTAAACTTTAATACATTGTATTACACGAATATAGAATGTTAACCGTTAACTTTTAATCTGTATCAACGATTTATAATTTATCATTAATTTTTGAGACTTCAAAAACTACTAAATATCTGATTTAGGAATACAAGTGCATGTAATGACGCTTAGTTTACGAGAAAATTAAAATATATTTGTTGAACATTTAGTAACAAAAATATTATTTAATTTTTAAAATAATTCAATCCATGAAATTATATATATAGTGATTTTAAAACATTAATATTTGATAAATTCTAGATAACAAACACTGTTTACCTGAGAATAATATAAGAGCTTATTTTTCTTCAATTAGTGCAAAAATTTTGATTCACTTTTCCACGTAGAACAAGAAAACTTTTCATGTTGCTAAAAAGCTTTTAAAATAAAATAAAAAGCTCGATGCAATAAGCAAGTTTGGCCTAAAGCAATATCCAATTATCGTTTTTACTATTCTTTATTTTTTTTATAGATAAAATGTATAAAAAGATTCATCATTTATTCTCTTTTTTGATTACAGCTTTTTTAAATATAAGGTTTAATTTGATATAGAGTTTTTATTTTGTTGATAAAAAATTATAATAAAAGTTTCCTTAAACACTTTTAAGTTTTCATAAAAATCGAGGGCGTATAGCTCATGAATACGAAATTAATAGTTTTGTAGACAAAATTTTATTTACGAAGAAAAAAAAAGAGAAAAGATATATATTAAAAAGTAACAAAACATTTGCATGAAAAAATTTTTGAGATTTCTTATAAAAAAAATTGGAATACTAGTTTAAGACAAAAGAAAAATTGAACGAATTGTCAAAAATAAATTTACTATTTATAAATTGAATTATAATAAATTTCATAAAAAATATCTAATAATAAGTTCGTCTATTACTCTTATTAGGCAAATGTACAATGACTTTTTTAATCCATTTGTGCTTATTTTGTTCGCATAATAGACTTTTATGTAAAAAAATATTTGAAAATTGTCTAAAAAATCAAAAAATAAAAAAAATTTCCAACAGTCTGAATTCAGGCAATAACTTCATAATATAATGATAATACTATTTGTTTCATTAAACTCTACCTTAATTATTGTGAATTTTGCTATATGGAATCAACAGTGCTCACCAAAATTCAACCTATAAAACCAAAAGAAAATAGGTTTCTTGACTATATAAAAGTTCTGCCTTCAAAGCATATATATAATGTTAAATTATCTCTATTTATACGTTTAAACCGATAAATTTTAAATTATTTTTACCTAAAACTTTGAAGGAATTCTACGATAATTTTTCTTAAATATATATCATACTATAAGCTAATATGATTAAATGTTAATAAAAGATTTTTAAAACTTAAATAAAACCTTCACTGATATTTTATAATTGAAAATAATTTTTTTAAATTAATCAGCTTATACAGGGATAAAAATTTCTACTTAATATTAAGTATAAATCTACTTGATTTTGAAACAAGTAGAAAATATATTAAAATGCTGTAAAAGGTAAACTTGCTTTTACAAATTTCGTAACCATTTACACATTTTTTAATTTAAATCTTATAGAATGAAGTATAACTTTTATTAGTCCAAATTTTAAGTAGAAACTTTTATGAGTGTACAGAACAAAATATGTTCGTATATCAAAAGCAATTAAATTTAGCTTTTCAAACAACTCCAGAGCATTTACAAATGTATTTCTGTTATATGAAGATACTGAATTTTCATATAATAAAATTTTAATTCACTATAATCATAATGTTAATGAGCTTAGAAGTTACATATGTAAGAAAGCAATTATACTAATTATTTAATCATAAATTAAAAATATAAGAATTGTCTAACAGCTATTAGATTCGTTTTAAGTCCTTTTATCAAATTGTTTTTTAAATAAACTTGAATTATTTTCGTAAAAACTAAATGTTTTAGTGAAGTAATTATAAAAGATTTTATCAAGATATCAAAAAATAAAAAAATCAGAAAATCAGAAAATCAAATTTTAAAAAACACACTTTGAAAAGCCAGAAAAGCAATTTCTATTTCTTTTCCATTTTTCATAATTTTAAAATTATTGTGACTCCTAAATTTGGTTATGTCAAGTTTGAAATAAGAAAATGTTGTAATTAATTAAAAGAAAATTCAACGAGTATAGTAATTTGTTCGAATGCGGTGCCATAAAGTATGGAGATCTACGAAGAGTCATAAATAACATTTTGAATTCTCGTCCCGGATTCGTTCCCGACCACGTCTCTGGGATCGTTCATATCTATTGGACAATTTCAATTTTAATAAATTTCAATAAAGCAACGGCGTATTTACAAAATCGAAATTGAACAATGGTAATAAAAAAGCGACGCGTCTAATTTAGTGAATGGAAAATTCGGCGGATTTCACTATAACGGCTAACCCTCGTTTATTAGCCAAGTGAACGAGGATCGTTAAGCCTCTCTTTACAAAACACTAATACACTGATAACAATACCGATAATTGATCGGTCGGAATAGAAACGTTTTACAAAGGAGAAAAGCATGATTTTTCCCATTTCGATTCCTTTGCTTTTTAAAACAATTTTATCTTAACTATCCCAAATAAGAAACGGGAGATCGAATATTTGAGAATAAATAAACCGAAACGATTATAATGATAAAAAAACGAACAGAGAAAAATACAATATGTTTGAAATTTTATAAAAAATTGTGAACAAAACGAAACGAATTTCCCATCTCTTTATACAGATACATTTAAGAATTAAAATAAACAGTACTTGTCGCCCGTGGGTTATACGTACAATTCGCGTACCCCAATCATTAACGTGGATTTTTAAGTTTGGGATATACGGTAACTAACATTTATAATTATTGTACTGTATAAAAATCGCGGGCTGTAAATTTTAGACGATATACATTATAATTTAAGTAAACTTCAATTTCTTCGCATTCTTTCAGCAAAAATACAATAATAATAGGAATATTTTATATGGGAAATTATGTCATTAAAACTTTGCATGCAAGTATAAATACACTTTTTTATTCAGGCTTTAATTACATATTTTGTTTTAATTAAATTATTTAAAGTGATATACAAAATCGTAACAGTAAAATTTCAAAATCAAAAAAATACAGTTTAAATTTCATTAAATTAAAACTTTTATTAATAACAAGGATTAATACAGAAAAAAAACAAATTTTCTTAAAAAAAACTATCAAAAAAATGCTACCCTAAAAAATTTATTTCAAATTTTTAGTCAGTATTTTTTTTTTTTATTAATTCTTATTATAAAAAATTAATAATATGAAATTTTATATTATATTAATGAAGAAAATTTTATAAAATTTAATTTTTTTATAACTATTTTTATAAATTTAATGTTTTTTTTACAAAATTAATAAATTTATATGACCACAAGAAAACTGATTAGTTTAAGGAGAAAATAATACGAAAGACGAGATAAGTATTTTTTTACAAAATTTAAAACTTCAGTACTTAATACAAGCAGTTTTTTCTTTAAAAGCTAGAAAAAAATATTCTTAAGTTTACAAAATTTTTAGTTTTAAAATAATTTTCTAAAAACAAGAAGAACCTTTTTAAATTAGGTATTTTTTAGAATTTTTTTTACTAATTTTACTAATTTTTTTACTAGTTTTAAACAGAAAAATGTAAGACTAAAGCTATAATAAATTTAAGAAGAAAAAATATTTGTCACTTATAGTGGAAAATCGCACTCCTAAATTTAAAAAGCAGTTCTGTGTTTGCAATTCAAATTCATGTACTGATAACAAATTTTATTTGATTTCAGATTAGTATAAAAAAAATTGATTTTATAAAAAATATCATAAAATTTAGTAAAAATATACTTAAAACTAATATCTGTATATAGTAAGACCTCGATTAATGCTGTTTCACTTAGCACTGTTTCGGTTTAGTAATCTCTTATTTCAACGCAAAGTTAGTTTCCAAATAAGTATGTAACATATTCGAAACAGTGTAGTTAAGATTCTTGTTTGCTAAGGTGCTCTACAGACGCACTTGTATAAGTTAAAACATTTGTTGACATTATTATAAATATAAATTTATATAATACAATAACGATTAATAAAGTGACAAATATTATATTCTTTAATTTTAATCATGAATGATAATAAAACACAAGAAAAGAAATTCAGCTGGAAAAAGCTTTAAATTTGAAATTAACTATCCATTTTCTCATAGCCCTATTATTTACATGTTAAGATAACCTCGTTTAGCAGTGTTTTGCATTACACTCTACTTTGTTGGAACGTATTTTACATGTTAAGCGGGGTCTTAGTGTGCTTATGTATATAAAAAAAAGTTTACACCTTTTTAATAATATGGTTCTATTTGTTTTAAATTTAAGTGGATTTATACTTAAAGCATTTAGAAATTTTTATCTATATAACAACTTAATTGCAAAATCATATTTAAACGTAAATTCTTATTTAAATTATTCAAAAACTTTATTACAAAATATTACAATATTAAGTGTTACTATTTTGTTTCTTTGATCTGTCCACTTTTTTAAGTAATAATCAATGTTTTTATTTTATATGCCAATTTATTTAAACCTTAATTTTTACAATAAAAAATTTAAAAAATTAAAGGAATATTGTATTTCAAAATAAATTATTTATTCGATTTTATTATCAAGAGTCGAAAATTTGAAATTGATATATCACTAATGAAAAACATACGATATAAAAAATGAAAAGAACTCACCAAAATTTAAAATGGCTGAATATGTTCTACAACAATACATTGCTAATAATTTGAAATCTATGAAAAGAAAAGAAAAAGTCATAATTTAGATTAATATTTTTCCTTTCAAAAATCAAATAGGTTAAAGCAAGATTAGACCATTTAGTAAAATGTGATTTTAAAGTACGGGAATCGAAACTTAATTTGGCCGTGTTCAATTTGTTAATCTGACATTAAATAATTATAAACCTTTCTAACTTTTTTTCGCAATTGATCTTAAATAACTACTATATAAGTTAAGTACAAAGTACAAAAAACTTAAAGCATCTAAACAGGGATACAGGCATTCATTGTTGTCACTGAATATGTCCCATATAACTAAAATGTTAGAATACATAAGTAATACATTTGGAATACAGCGTAAATTTTATGTAATATTTCTCTAATACACATTGAAAATAGGAAATTTTGACACTGTAATACATATTGAAATTTTACTGAATTTAATACATCAAAGGTGGCCAGACTTGACAGTTCGAGCAATTTTTCAAAATTTGAAATGATTTGCAAGCCACCATTAAATACGTATTATAGAGTTATACAAGAAAGGTATTAAAAAATTCCTTTTACAAAAATTATAATTATTTATTTCACTTTTTTTGATAGCTTAGAAATTCGCTATAACGTTGCACTTACTTTTCGATATTTTTGGTTAGTAATTTCAAAGTCATTTTGAATCATTTACGTCACGATAATAATTTTTAAAATATAGGGCTTGTTTCAAAATTGAACAGATCACTGATCGCTCACGTTTGCTTTTTACTCTTTACTGACCTCTTAATATCAATTCTAAAATTATATACTTTTTATTTATTATCATAAGCTTATTTATTACGGGGTATAGACAAAAAGATTGTTCTTGCATTCTTAAAAAATTTAGCAATTGAGTGATCAGTGATCTTTTCACTTTTGAAACAAGCTCATAATAATATAAAAGTGAAAAGAGACGTCGAGTATATTTATACAAAGCCACAAATAATCCTTTAAAGAAGTGCATGTGGCTCGCAAGCCGTCGTTAAGCCATCCTTAATATATATCTCAAAATGTTTTAAATTTTATATGAAAATATTTTTTTTAATCTTGAAATAATCCACATATTTTTCACAATAAAATACCAAATTTTGTGTTTCGTTATATCGTATTCTTGGAGTTTTGAGAGATTCTTACACGAATGACTATAAGTTAAAAATATCAAGAACAAAATCGATCTAAAAATGTTTTTTTAATGTTTGAAACAATATTAGACTGAAATTTTAACTGATTATAGAAAGATTGTATTCTAAAGAGTCTTAATGGAATTTTAACTTATATAAAGCTAATATTCTAAAAAATATATTCATACAATTTCTAATCTACATGTTTTAAATTCTAGTTAATGTAAACATATTTTATAATTTTGTTTATTTATCTACAAACTTTAGTAGAATTATTTTTTGATATTATAAACACTAATTGACTTCTTTTTGAGTTATGTTTAAATTTTTCCTAGCTCTTTTACTATAATCAATAGTTAAAGTTATAAGAATTATATGCTAACTGATATTTTAGTATACGAAGAGAGTTACTAAGGTTCTATTTTGCAAAAATTTTTTTTTTAATAAAACACTTAGAAAAATCATAAAAAATAAATAAACAAACTAAGTTCCCACATAAACGGGCTTTTTGTTCCCTGGAGCTTTCCTAAATAAACTTTAACGAAAAATAGAATTTTTCTCTTTTCAATTCGAATTGTATTTTATAGAAAATGTGCGTGGAAAATAAATCGAATTTAGTTTTATTGGATTTTCTTTATTAGTAAATGAATTTGAAATAAAACCGACTAATTCTGTTCGTTCAAGCTAGCGGAAAAGCTCCAGAAAAGGAGCATTTTACCTCAAAATCCAGAAGAAATAAGATCTGTAATGATCGCCATTAAATTATGTAAAACTAAGTTTGAGGCCTTTGGCGCAAATTATCGCGAATTACTGAACTCTGTAATTTTTATAGTTTCACTTTATTGTTATACATTTCCGATAATTTTCAAAGAAACAATTGAAAGTTAAACAAATCTTTAACGATTTTTTACGGATTTCTGTAGTAAAGAATCATGCTTTTTGTAAGGAGAAAAAAACTGGTCAATAATTAACTCAAATAATAAAAGTATATGAACATAAACGAAAACTTCGACGAGAAACATTAAACTTGCCATAAGCGTTTTACGATAAATTTCGCGTTTGCATAAATGCAAATAAAACCTAAAAAAATCGTCAATTGCCCCAAAAATTTACGCACAGAAAATATACGTTATTTCCATTTAATCTGGTTATTGTTAAATAAAATACATATCAGCATAAAGAGATTATCTTTTCGGGAAATGAGTGACTAATTTCCAACACATTCGGTGAGGTTCTCGTGTCACAAAAAATGCTACAATCGAAAACATTTTAAAAGATCAATATTTAAACTTTTAATTAGTATTAATTTAAAAATGAAACAAATATAAAACGTTTAAAGTTATCGAAATTTTAATCTAAAATACTTTTTAGACATGAGAACGCTTTAAGTTTACATCCTTATTCTAAATAAGTCCATACATTTTTCAAACAGCACAGTAATGCTTAATATGCTTTTTCAAAAAGAATTGAGGTGTTCGATTTAAGTTATATGTAAAAATAACTACTACTCAACATTAATTCGAAGTTTTCATTATTGACAATGTTAATTTAAATTAAAATGAAATTTATAACTCTTTCTTTTACTAAATATGTATCATTTTAATCTATCATTTAGGAAATTTTTTCTAGTGTAAAAAAGAGACAATAATAGTTTTGTGTCTTCAAAAATTCTTCTAGTGTAATGTAAATTTTAACTATACTAAAGTTCACGTCACTAATCCTACACTACATCTATTTCACACTGGATTTGACTTCTGAAATCAAGCAAAATTTTTATATTCACAGACTAAAAAAAACATAAGTACTAACTGAAACAAAACTCAATAAAGCAATAAGATTTAACAAGCAACTATTAAAACAATGATCTCATTAGGAATAAAACAAGATTTTATTATTCATGAAATACCTGTTTATAATTGCAATTTAGAGTTAGAAAAAAATGAAACGTGATGAAAAATAAGTACATGATACTACAAAGAATTTGTACTAAAAGATGACTATTCTATTAAGTGGAGTAAAAAACAAAAACGAGAAAAAAGTGTAATTAAAGTTCTCGGTGGGTGGCAAATATTAACAAAACGCACACTTATCATTAGAACAAATGTGCCTTTTGCGTCCGATAATGATCCAGTTACTAGAAAAAATTCACCCTAAACAATTTTGCATTATACATTTGTTTTTTTACTAATAATAATAACTATTATAACAATCTGTCACACACTTTTTTTGTGGTCCTTTCAATTTATTGCTTCATTACTCGAACTGTCAATTATCCAGTTTATTAAACCACCACAAAAATATCAGTAGCTTTTTTATTTCTTTCCATTAAAAAAAGAGTAAAAAAACGACAAGAGAAACAACCCCATTTTTAAGCGAGAAAATGACTTCTAAAAATAATAATATTTTGCACCCTTTTTGCGTTTTTCGCGTTTTCTTTTTTATTTAAAAATAATTATAAGTTTTCATTCCATCAGCAGGAAATTGAATTATTTCTGTGTCGCAAAGAAAATTTATGATAATTGATGATACTGAAAAAAAAATAATCAAGAATTTACGAAAAATCATAAGAAAACTTTTCAACGGTAAATTTATCTGTTGATTCTTAAAAAAAGAGAAAAAATGAAATCCTTGAGTCCTTTAATCGTAGCGAATTTAAATTAAACGGTCTTCTTTTTTGACATGTGAATATTTCGGTTTTTTTTTCAAAAGTTTAGTATATTGAAAATATACTTACAATTTTTTTGTCCCAATCAATCCAACAAGTACTATTTCTGCAAATGTTCGATAACTAATTTGTCCGTAGTGTATAAATTGCCAATTGTCGTCTAATGAATCGATTAAAATCAATAAGTACATTTTAAAATAATATTTTATTTTTTTAGTGGAGAAATTTCTTTTAGTTTTTTTGTATCAACATATTCAAGAATCAAACTCTATGAAATTTAAAGGAATT
>AGDA01059473.1:0-12159 GCA_000281935.1 Mengenilla moldrzyki | reverse complement strand
TATTGAAGAATTAGCACATAGAATTTTAACATGATGAGAATTACTGAACGTTTACTTTTTCACTAGTTAGAAAAGAAATTACACGTTTCTAAATTTTAAGGAGTGCCGAACTGAAATCGTAAGTATCTGAATGTTACAAATAGAAAATGGACTTGCAATTTCGGTTGGTAATTTTATTTACGAAATTTTGAATATATGTTTAAGTTAAACACTATATAAAAGTTTAGCAACATAACTGTGGTTTAATTTTTTCATGATGCAAAAATTTAATTTCATTTATTTTTAGGGGGATGAATTAAAAAAGAATGCCGCTGACTTAGATTTCAATATTGATTTTTATACTGAAGTTTTGGACCTAAGCTACTTATTAGATCGCTTAAATTCAGATAAGTTTACAGCTCAATTTCATAAACTTAATGAATCTTTAGTGTCGATAATTGAAGATTTTAGTCTTGTAACATTTTTTGTTCTTGATTATACCGATGAAAATAGTATTTTGCGTCTAAAAAATGCAATCGACAAAGCCAATGGCTACGTTTATGGCAGTGGAGAAGAACGTTCAATACAAGCCTTATTATCTTGCGCTGTTGGTGCGCAGCATACAACCGATTACAATGATTTCTATTAATAATTTTTATCATTTATTATACATAAAAAGTGATAATAGCGGAAATTATTTGCCACTTGCAGCTGCCGTTGTGATCGTTTTCGATGCTTGCTTTTCCAACTGTTGTCTAAAATAAATTATTTATGTAATTCAAAATTATTAAAGACAGATATGATTTTTTATATGCACTTTTGCATACATAGACTTAAAAATTTAAAACAAATTTAATGTTTAGCACATTTACACTAATTTTTATACACTATAAAACAAAATCATATCACGAAAAAAGTCATCCCATCAAATCATTTATAAAAAATTAATTCATCTAAACTTAAATGAAGTATAAAGAGCTTAAAACGAATTTTTTGTCGAAATTTTTGAAACAGATTACCTGGATCAGTATATGGAGAATTTTTTTTAATCTTGTCTTTTTTATGTTGGTACTAACAAGTAAAAATGGTGTTATCTTTTGACAAAACCTTCCGCAATGTTGCCAAAAAATACTTATTTGCTTTTTATAATTTTTATTAAGAAATAAATGTAACAGAATTTTTTTGTCAGTTATTTTTTCAATTTTCTTTGATGTTTACTAGAAATGAAATAAGGTTATTTGTAAAAAAAATACTTTACCGATCTAGGTAATCGATGGTCGAAACATAATAGAGATTTATCATATGCTATAAATTTAAATGTGTTTATTTATTTATTCTCATTTAGGAAAACATTTAGAGTTTTCAAAGCGGTTTTTGTTAACAAAATTTAAAAAAAAATCTAAATTCATGCTTTCACGTTAGAAATAAAACTTTTGACCTCAATGGACTAAAAATTTCAGTTGAATTTTATAGAACACAACATATATAAAGTCCCTGACTAAAAAACGTTTTTTCCAGACTTTTGACCAAGTCTCAATTTTAAAACAAGTAATCTCGTATTCTTGTTACGAAAATAGAAAAAAGTTCAATATTAGGATAAAATAAAAATTATAAAATTTCTATGTCGCTTAACGTCAAAAACGTAAATGGTGAATAACCAACGCAGACTTATAGTGCCCATTTCAAGTTTAATATGTTATATGTAAGTTACCGTGTTAGTAGTTCATAACGCATGTTTAAATTAATCACAGGTCTGATTCTGGAGATATGTCCCATTATATGAAAATCATACGATCATCGGCGTATTGACCTTTGACTAATATCAAAGTGTTGGAAAAGGATAATGTAAATAAAATAAGAGGCTTCAGTCTAATTAAATTTATTTCACTAAACAATGGGTAAAGAATTCAATATTATTAATAAAATATATTCTAAATCTATATCAAGTTAATGGAAAATTCAGAATTTTGATTAATTTTATTTTAATTAGATCAAAGTTAGTTTTATTCATAAAATACACTTTAAGTCGATTAAGATTTAACATGGAAGCAAAAAGGCCGTATTTGCAGTGGGCAAGCAATCAGTACAATACAAATACTTTATATACCACATTTGCCTCACTGCAGCTAGTTCAACAAAAATTCACAAGAATTTTACATTAGGCTCATTTTAAAAGTGATTATAGATCACCGATTGCTCAATTTTAAAATTTTGTATCGTGTTTTTCGGAAAACAAGACATCCTTCAAAAACAAGCCCTATCGTAATTTTTGGAACTTTTTGTATAATAAGACATCCTCTGAAAATAAGCTCTATAGTGTTCCAGAAGAAGATAACATGACTGTAATTGAAAAAATAATAAATATTAAATGAAAAACTATAAATATACTTTTATTTTGGCTCCCCACTGAAATTAAGTCCTAGCATGTTTTGGACAAAAAAGTAAGTGTCTTATTTTCGGGAAAACACGGTAGTAATGAATAAAGAAAATTTTTGTCTACCCCGAAGTGGATAAATATTTACTACAGTAAATAAATCGTAAACTTAATATTAATATCAAGAGATTAGTAAGAAACCATATGTGAGTAATCAGTGTTCATTTGTATTAAGACAAGTCCATTGTATTTAACATTCTTAAGCGATTTTAATCAATTGTTAGTGTTAAGGATTTGTTTGATGGGACTTGAAGAAAACAAAAACCTCAATTGCTTATTAAAATCATCTTCGATATTATCATCTTCCCAGTTATCTTCCCAAACACTGATATCTTCATCGTCTTTTTCTTTTCCTGTCCAATCTGTAAATAAAATTTTATTCAAGATATCGTTCATTACAAATAAATTAACCTTCAACTGGAAACTCTTCAAACTCATCATCTTCTTCCAATAAGCCCAAATCTGTCTTTTCTTTGTTAATCATTTTAATAAAATTTTCCCAAATTGCGATAACAATCTAACCTAAAAAATTTTAATTAACCATGTTCAACAACATTAAGAAGTGAAAAAATTATAAAATGGCGTAAATTTTTATAAGGATTTTTTAAGTAATAAATTAAGTGGAAAAACAGTGAGATCGAATGTACGGTTATATCAAATGAACAATTATATGAATTGTATAAATAATTGACGGGATAGTGTTTAGTGTTTTCTGAAATTAAGTATTTAAGTAATCTCCGGATTTGAATCCTCACCGAGTGCAGTAAGTGATACATTTTAATAACTGCTAATTTAAGATCGAACGTTTTTTGCAATTTGCCAAAATTATCCGATACAGTTACAGGAATTTTTACAAAATCGCTTTTAGACATCCACGTGATCGAATTGAAATCTGATTTTGTTTCGTCATAATCGTGTAAAAATAGTTTGAAATAAAACGAAAATGAAAATTATATGCTGGAGAATTAATTAATGTAACGATATCGATGTAGAAAAGCATTAAACTCATTTGTGAGCGCAGCAAGTGGAACGATAAAAATCATAGTCGTGGTCGTAGTCGTTTCTCGATTAAATATCCGATAATTTTGTTCCATGTTTCGAGTTTTCAGTTCTCGAGCATCACACATTATCAAACCGGTACATGTTTCGTTCCAGTGGATCTATTTGCGACCCGGAAACTGAGCTGTGAAATTTGCTCTTGAAGCCAAGTCTCACAAAAGTTTTAGCAAACTTTTTTCGATATAACAGTGCCAAATTAAAACGCTGATCTTATTTTTCGCCTCTGTTGAGCTTTGATATTTCAAATAATAATAATAATGAACGGTATAATATCAAAAATGCAACTTTTTTCGCTGTTGGAAACAATATCAAGATTTAGAATGAAATAAATTAGCATTTTAATGTTTAATTTTTTATTTGATTTCGTGACATTTTTTATAAGGAAAATTTTATTGAGTTTTGAGTTAAAAAAAAACTAAAATAAATATTTCAAAGTTTGCCACCAAGAGAAATGCCTAAATTTTTAGTAAAAAACTAACAGACGTTTTGAAAAGCATGCCTTGTGGGCCATAACATATTACAAAAGTTATTAATGCTACATTATTTGAAAACTTTTTTTATCATTGTCTTTATAACATGATTTAAATCAGTGTTTCCCAAAGTGGAACCCACACCCCACAGTGGACAGTTTGAGAGTTAAAGGGGGACAATTCGAAAATTGTCTCGACCGATTTTAACCCTTTCGTTTTGGGCAATTTAAATGCTATGCTAGATATTAGTGCCGAATTAAAAAAAAAAAAATTTTTAAAAATATGCTGTAAACCATTATTAGGTATAATTTCGTTTGATGTTACCAAAATATTAACTAGACAATTAGAGTCGTCAAGTAAATTTTGTCGCAATTTCCCAAGGAGTGCGTTAGTATGAGGGACACAAAATTTGTAGAAATGTTAAATGCGGGGTATGATACAAAAAAGGCTGGAAAACACTTATTTAAATGTTGTGTTCGTAATATATAAATGTGTGCTCTCTACAACATTCTCTTAAAATCATTGTAATGCTCATTCATAACATTTTATTTATTTTTTTCCTATTATGTCATTATTTTTTATGACATTTTTTACAATTATAATTTTTGCTTCATAAGAAGCTTGTAAATTACTCTGATGTTTTACTTATTAAAAAAAAAATTAAACCCGTTACTTCTGTTGCTCTCTACCATAATGATTGGTATTATTATAAGTTTATATCTTGCTTCACTTTAAAGTAAAATATGGAACAATTGCTTTTTATTTTGTTATTTTACATTGAAAAATATTTTTATAAAATTTAAAAAAAAAATTATGAAACTAAAAAATAATAATCCATAATTCTAATGAAGTAATGTTAAAAAACTTTTACAATAATGTTTTAAAAATACATTGATGTAGTGCGACATTATAACTTAAAACATTATAAAATAATATTAAAACTATGCTATTAACTTTAAACTAATACAAAATAAAGTGTTTTTATTTAACGTATGTATAATATTATGTTTTTAAACATATTTTACCCTTTACGAATTTGAATAACATATTGATAACATGATTAAATTATTACATCATTGTTTTTTATTGACGTTAAAAAACATTTTAGGATGAAGAAATAAAATAAAAAATAGATTTTTCGTTCTCTGTTTTAAAGAACAGAAAAATTTTGAAATTTTTAAAGCCAATTATACCCAATAAAGCCAATTACTATGATACTACAGTAACAGAGTTAACGATACATTTTAAAGAATTTTAAAAAGTTCATAACACATTAGGGTAATTTTTAATTTTATGTTGATAAAATATATATAAAAAAATGTTTTAAAAAAACGTAGTATGAATGTGATAACTTAAGTGTTATATTACATCATTTGAGTACCACATATTTATTAAACTTTACTAGCTACATTATTGTTCGAAAAAGCTTATATACCAAACATGTTTCTTTATTGTTTTCAATATTTTCAAAAAGTAAATACGTAATTTAGAAGTGTATTTTTTATGTAGTAAATTTCAGTGTCTTTGTTGCTTAATGTATAGTGAACTATGTTAAATTAGCATAGGAAATTTAGTAGTTTTTGAGTTTGATTATGAGACGGTAAAGAAATTAGGGATGATATATAAAAAACGGGGTTGGACTGAACCGGACTGGAACCAACTTTTTATTCTGTGTGTAGTTTGACAATCTTGAGTCAAGCTCAATAATAAAAATTTTACTTAACGTATTTGATATCATTAGCATCGTTGGCGTATAGTTGGTGTAAAAAATAGTTTTTCTTTTAAAGTTTTAAACTTCAAAAGTGCTTAATATATTTTATTTGAAATATAAATACACAAAATATGGGGCTGTAATCATTTTGTAAATTTTTGGCAAATTGCAATGAACAACTCAATCGTGTAAAAGTGATATTAATTTTTCTTTATTGTTCTTAAAAATTTCAGATTAATCTTCTAATATAGTCAGTAAAATAATAATTCTAAATTGATCAACGTCATTCTTTGTATCAAAGCGAATCAAGAATCGTCACCACCTTGTTAATGAAAATGTGTCGAAAAACGTATTTTTTTATATGGGAAAATTACAAATCAAAAATATGTTAATTGAAAATTGATGTTAATTTCTTAAATATTTTAATTTTTTTTTTAATTATGCATTTTTTGATTTGTGAATTTCTTAGTCATTAATTAAAAATTAATTAAAATTTTCGCATTCTGCACACACATATACATATTATTTTCTTCTTCTTGGAACAAAGTTTTATGCAATTATTCTGCTTTAAAATTAACATTTTTTATAAAATACAGATGATTTTTTGTTAATAAAAATAACGCCCCGGAACTAAATTAATCTGTTTTTTTACTTATAAAAAAAATGAAAATATATTTGAAAAATTGACTACTGTATGAAAAGGATACCAATATTGTCTCGTAAAAGCTCACTTTTATTTTAAACAAAAACAAAATTTGAGCAGATGCTTTTCAGACAAATTTTTATGTCCTAATAATTTTCCTGTTTTCCTTTTCTTTAGAGAAGAAAAAAAAAGAAAAAAGGCACCTAAAATAAAAGAGATTTTTTCTAAAAATAATTTTTATATAACTAAAGAAAAAAAATTAAAATTCCTTCATTCTTTTCCAAAGTCGTTAGTTTTTGTTTTAGAGAAAAGGCAAAAAACTTAAATTATTTAATTATGCAATTCCGTTTATAAAAGCACACAATAGAGTTTTTGAAAGATTGTGAGTTTCCTTAATATGCAAAACTTAGAATTTTGTTAACTCTTTTTTTTGCTAAATGGAATTAATGTTTCGTTTTAATTATTGCACCATTTCTTTATGTGTTTAGTTATTGTATGTAAAACCCAGTAACAAATGTGTTTAGTACTTAGAATAATAAGAATAATTTAAATGTAATATTTGAATAAAATTGATATTAAAACAATGTGTGGAATCGTATTTCATTCCGGAATATCTAAAATTCACTACTTTGATTTGATCATTGATTTTTAATAAACTACAATGTTAAAAAATAAAAATAAATGTTTGATATTAGTAGATAAACTACTATTTCGATCTAATGTGCTGTTACACGTAGATTATTTTATACTTAAAATAAAATTAAACTTGATCTTAAGTCGTTTAGAAGATGTATTTTATCATATTTTAGATATAGGAATTTTGAGCTTAATTTAGATATAATTTCGTCGTTCAAGACACTTTTTAAAATGTAAGATATCAAATAGATCAAATTCACGCTTTTTAGTTAAAAAAAGTTGTTGAATAGTTATAACTATTCAAAATCATTATGATTATAAGTGATTTAATAAGAAGATTAATCTTTTATTCACATAGGGTTTGATTAAAATGTGAATAGATCACTGATCGCTCATATAAAGAATAAGGAATATTTTCGACTATATCCTGTAATGGATAAATTTTTAATAATAAATAATACATATAAATTGACTAGTAAAAAGTGAAAATGTCACGATTATTGATCTCTCTTTTCTTTTAAATAAGTTTATAGTTTATAATGTAAACTTTACATTGTTCACGCGGTAATTATGACTTCAAACTATACCCAAATGAAGGAAATTTTTATATTGTGGAAGGCTAAAAACTATATAACTGACTCGAAAAGGGGTACGGTAATTTAACAAGCTAAAACCGCTGCTGTAGAACGTTTTTTAAATCTAAAATAAACCTAAACTTGACCTAAAGTAGTCTAGAAGACTAGAAGATATTCTGAGGTTAATTTAGATTTAATTTCAGAAAGCTGCTTTTAGTCGTAACTGTTCAGAATCAGTATTTAAATAAATTTTACATGGGGTTTCTAAGTTTGTGACTAAAAGTTATGATTAAGAATAAGTCTAGTGTGTATTATCAAATTTCGTAGTTAATTTACCATCGTTTTGAATAGACATGTTCTGTATTAAACTCTTACCTTTAGCTCTTTTTGATTCAAACAATCTATAAACTAACTTGATTTTACTTCGAACTTTATAAAAAATTTAAAGTTAAAAATCTTGAAAAATAGAAAATAAATGTTAAATCAAAATGCAGTTGGGCTTACCAGCAACTCTAAGCCTTTTAAAAAGTTTTAAAAAAAGCAAATTTTGATTTAAAATTATAATTATGAATTTTGAACTTAAATATGTTTGGGTGGTAGTAAAAGAAACAAATCCGGCAAAAATTATCATAATAATGTAAATTAATGATCATTGATATAATCGGGGATTTATGAAATAGGCACTGATTACATGTATAAATCGAAACTTAACATCGAAAAATGATTAATGGTTGCTGGTTCTTCGTTATTTCGATCCGATTAGGGTACTAATTAATAAAAGTCGTCAAGTTATTTTAAAGAGACGTTTACGTTAAGATTTTTGTTCTCGAAACCAAACTATATAGGAGCGAGCTGTACGGTACAGCAGGGTAAAAATGAGGAACAACATTCAAAATAATCATAATAATAATATAATAATGGGGAAAATTTTCTTTTATTTATGCACATTAAAATCTTAAAATTGACACGTGCTTTTTCGCCTTTTCCGGATTCCTTGTATGCCTTTCGCGTTGGTATTAAGCCAGCTGCCACAATGGCTCTAATACTGCTTTATAAACGAAAAAGCTCGCGTTTGCTATTATGATCTGTTAAAAAACTGAGGCTTTAATGTCGATGGTGAAGTACGGGATTGAAGTTTTTAGTAAATTTTGGGGTTCAAAAATAAATAAGTTAAAATATAAGTCAATAACTGATTATTTTCGCACTCATTTGAAATCAATTAGTTTCGATTTTATTTTAAAAAATGTTTCTTTGAACTTTTCTGTGTATATGAAAAAATTTTCAATTTAACTTTTTTTATTATCTTAAAATATGAAAATTTAAGTCTTTTTTTTGGTTACATTTTATCAGTTAATACCGTATTTTTCCGAAAATAAGATACTGTCTTACTTTTTTTTGTTCAAAATACGCACTAGAGCCTAATTTCGATGGAGAGCTAAAATAAAAGTATATTTATAGTTTTTCATTTAATATTCATTGTTTATTCAATTACAGTCACGTCATCTTTTTCTGGAACACGATAAGGCTTATTTTCGGAGGATGTCTTGTTTTCGGAAAAACGCGGTATATAAATGTTAAATTGTACACTTTTATAAGTTCGGAAATTGATTTAGTTTTTTGTTTACTGAAGAAAAAGACTATTTGCTTGTTTAAAAAATTTGTAAATTAATGAATGATAAGATAGTATTTTTTGGTTTTTAACAATAATTTTGTTAATTTTATTCAGTGTTGCATGTTGTAAAAAAATTTGAACTAATAAATAGGCGCTTTATTTATTAAATTATAATTTTTATAAGCTAATTAGCTTTGCCTTATAAAATACAGCCTCGTTTAGAAAATACAAAAATTTAAAATATACGAGGCAAAAAATTTAATCAGAATTAAAAAAAAAACAGAAAAGAATAGATTTTAAGAAATAGAGTTAAATTAAAATTTGAAAAATGGCTCGAATTATCAAGATATAGAGTCATAAAGTGATAAATTCTTTTAAAGAAATGTTGAATTGAACATAATATTTGCCCAACACAACCAATTACAAACAATCCTGAATGAGGCGTTTGAACACAAAAATAGTGATTCATCTCTACACTTTTTAAGAATGCAAATGAAAAATTTCAATTTTCAAAAATAAAAATGTAAACAGCCATTTGTAGTTCAACGTATCTCAAAAGGTGTTTTTGAAAATAGCGCTCTCAATAGAGTGCTATTACTTCATAGCTGCCCAAAACTACTCAAGTTCTATGTTTTGTGCAAAACTGAGTACGTTCATCAAAATATCTTACTAATCTTATACTGAAAAACGACTAAAGTCGTATTTTGGTGGACTAAATTATTTTGAAATAATTTCCTAGTTCTTATATAGAAAAAAATCGAAACAAATAATTCGTAAACCGAATAAACTTAAAAGTTGACTTTGATATGAACTTTTTTCAATAAAAATTAGTATAAATTTCAGTATTTTTGTATTTGAATCTCAGGTGAAATTTATAATAAATCTAGATGAAAAATTAAAGAAAATAATTGGAAAAATTGATATTTATATAAGCAATAGAATTTAGGTTAATAATCTTAAAAAGGCCGTTAAGAATATTATTAAAAGTTGAAATTTCGTGATTGTAATCTGTATAAAATTTCAACTGGATTCCATTTAGAATGTAAAAAAATCAAAAAATTAATGTTAAATTCAATTAGTTTTGAAATTTTGTTTGGTTTACTGAGAAGCATTTGTCAAAATTTCAGTCAATGATCTATTTAATATCAAATAGCGACTGTGTCAATATCATTTTGTGCATGTGAAAAATTTAAATTAAAACTTTTTCAGAAATTTGCTAAAATCAACGAATTGAAACTGGAAAACAAGTTAGTGTTTTTTTTTTTTGGTTGTCTCAACCATACAATTGTTGAAGAGCTTTATCCAAGATTTGCGCTTTTTATCATGGTTTTTTACGGCGGTTTGATTATGAAACTAATTGAGAAAAATGGACGGCTGCATAAGATACTTGCTTCCAGTCGGAGTAGAGAATAAAGCTCATAGGATTTCGCAAAATAATAATTACATTTAATGCTTGATTGATCAAAATTGTAAGGTCTTTTTCGCTTGTGCCGCCGTTAAATTAGTTTTTTTTTTTCGGGCCGCTTTTTTGTTTGGAGTTTTTATAATAATAATGAGGGTTTTTCGTATTTTCATTTTTATTTTATTTGATTATTTTCGGTTTCATTCCTTTTTTTTATAAGAGTAAAATTTGTTCACGATGTTTACCAAATGTTATAAAAACCAGCCGGCCCTTATCATTTTGTTCGAATTTATCAAAAGTAAAATACATTTTTGATATATACCGAAGTCTACGTTTGTGTAAGCAATAGCTTTTTCGTAAAGGAAACATATACTGTTTTGTGCCCTATACATATTGAATGCTTTTTGGCACTTGTTAATATGTTTATTTGCAATAGATGATCAATCACGTTTAAGTTTAGTACGTAACCAACTTTAAATCTAAATTCAAAGTAAAGAATAAAATTAAAAATAAGTAATGAATTACTGATCTTCTATTAATTCACATTTAAACTCTAATTCTTGTTTTTATACTTAATTAGCTATATAAAATGGAAATCATGTTAAGAAAAATAAAAGCAGTTTAAATTACCGGTTTTAAGTGAGTTGAAATGTAAATACATATTAGTGTGATTTTAAATTGTCATTTAAATTTTCTAAATTTATATTTTACTTTAGCAAAGCGTTCCGCTTTATTTGAAGTATAAAAAGTCTACTATCGTAAAACATGTTTTTTGTAACTAGTAAAATTTTGTTCAGTTTTTAAAAAAGTCATTGCTTTAATATCATATTGAATTTAATTGCTCTATTTTACAAAAAAAACTTTCTCAATAAAACTTCATAACTAAAATCTATTAAAGTGTTTGGTATCCTTTTTTGTATTTTTTTATTCAGTTGCAAGAATACAAAAAAAATAACTTCTATATTAATTCAGCTATATTTTAAAGTAAGTTATAAATTTTTAACTGATTTTTGGTTAAAATTTCTTTTTTTCCTGAAAACTTTAGATCAATTTCAATTACGTTTTAATGATCGTACGTGGTTTTTCTTAATTCTACACAAAGAGATTTTAATTCAGTGCTCTGTGATTTTCCACAGAAGTGAAAAAATCATGAATTAAGTTAATAGCATGACTGCAAGAAAATAAATTTATTTTTATTCTTTTCTGTTGTTACTTTTAATTCGGAAGAATCAGAAGAACTTTTGTCCCTAATTATTACAACACGGTCGCTGGGCATTTTTAATAGTTTCAACGGCTTTGAAAACGTTTTTCGAAAAATCATCACAGAGCAAAATCTATTTACTATTACAACGTTTTTTTCACCGTGCTTTTTGAAATTGTAAATAAAATGGAAGAATAGTAAACCATTTTTTAAATTTTCGAATGAATGAAAACTAACCAATGGTAGTAAAACAAAAATTTTCGAATGCGTTTCAGTTTTTTTTTTATTATTGTTTAACTATAGTTGACTTTTCGAATGCATCCTAAAGTATAAAAATATTTAAACCTTTGATATTCTTTCAAACCAGTGATTTTCAAATTGTGCGTTGTGGTTCCCCCAGGAGCCCTAAAGCGTCGTTATTTGGACGTCGCGAAATA
>AGDA01059457.1:0-12536 GCA_000281935.1 Mengenilla moldrzyki | reverse complement strand
TCTACTGAAATCGTCTCTCAATGCCGACATTTATTAAGTGAAAAAGTTCTTAATTAGAATTTTTGCATGATTACATTGTGGAAATAAAGTTATAATCTTAATTTTTTCGAATGAATCGAGTTAAAATTAAATAAAAGAAATAAATTTAGAACAAAATTAATTTTGAGTTAAAAAGGCGCGGATGTTTGACAAAAAGAAAGGGAACATAATCGCTTCGCTTTTTTTCAATAACACATTGTTGTCGCTTAACTTTCATATGTTAAAAAAAACATTGATTTCATATGAAATCTTCCGGACTCAATAATTTCAAATTTATTTTATTTATTTTCGTTGTAAGGAATTATTAATAGTAAATTACAACCACATTCAGAATTTTGTATCGTTCTATTGTGTTAATAAATATTTAATCCCGATCTAATATTATCAATCTCTGTTTTGAATGTAACTGCTTTAAATAATAATAATTTGACTGGTGTCTTTAAAATATCATCGTAATTAAGTTTCCTGTAAAAAATGGATAGGTAAAGACCAGATCTCTGTCCGATACCAGCTTTCTTACTCACGTTATCTGGCCCGTAAGAAAATCTGGGAACAAATCGATTGCATGTGCCCTAATTAAGGCAATTTCTTATTACGATTATTTGTTATTAACTGTCAAATACTTTGTTAAAACGCTTTAAAATAATACTTATAATGTTCTCAGAAAAAAATCACTACTGATATTGATACAAATATTATTACTTTCATAACTTTTTTAAGAAAAAGCAAAACGGCATAATGAATTTCTTAAACCAAAATGAAAATATGAGCCAGGAGCTACTATTTTTATGCTAAGAAATCTTTGAGTTTTTAAAAGAGAACTAATGTCTACATTTAAATTTGTAAAATCGATTGTGCTACACTCATAGAATAATTTTAATAAATTATTTATAAAATCACGTGGCAAGCCTCGATATTGAATTATAAGTTTTATTTTTTTTTTTAAAATGATTAATAGAACTATAATTGTTATTAAGTCTTATAGTGGTATTTGAAATTCTAGTCGATTGACTTTTCAAAACTATTTGCCTCATCATTCTCACTGATATTATTATCATAATTGTCATAATCGTTATAATTGTTATAATTGTCATAATTGTCATAATTGTCATAATCGCTATAATTGTCATAATCGTTATAATTGTCATAATTGTTATAATTGTCATAATTATCATAATTGATATAATTATGATCGTTCCTTTCATTATCACTGTCAGTAAAATCTGACTTTAAAGACCCTTTCTCAAACGCATTTTTTCGACGCTAATAGAATAATTAGCAATTTTTTTCGATCGTCACATCATTGCGTATTATTGATTTTTAAAAATATCACTTTTATTTTGGAAACCTCAATGAGGGAAAATACTAAATTCTAAAAACTTTGTTCATAAAATACACAAATATTCTACGAACAAAAATTTATGAAATAACAATTGATATTTATGCACTATTATTCTCAGTTTCATAAACTTTTATCTGTAAAATATCTGTGTCTATACAATTAAAATATATGATTCCATTAAGCTAATATTCATCTAAATTTGTGCGTATAAAATTCAGACTTTTTTATACGGTCTAAATTTTTACGTTTATTACTCGTAAAAATTTTTACTGTTTTAGATTATCTATGTGTAACCCAAAAATTGCTCTTTTTATCCAATTTTTAGACGATGTGGCTACACGGGAAAAAATCTGTTTAATAATTTGAAATATAGAAGTCTTAATATAACAGCTATAGAAATTTGTTTTAAAACTAGGCGAGGTGTTTGTAACAAAAATCTACAGTCTAAAGGACTGTTATGCATGCCTGTATGGGAACTGGGTGCCATATTTACTTGAAATTTCGGTTCAATTCAAATTGTGACTCGTGAACGACCGGCGTCGAATGCGGCAGATTAATTTCGTTGAAGTTAATACGAAAAATGTAATTCACTGCTGTTTCAATGTTAACAACTAATTTATTTTATTAATAATTTACAACTCACATAAAGAATAAGAAAAGTGAAAGTTTTTCTTGAATCGCTAAGACACGACTGCCTTATATACCCATATTTCCTGGTACCTTGTACTCTCATTAGCACAGCCGCTTTGTTTACTGTTTGCTCGGCAAATATCCGTTCGGCCTTTGCTTGTCGAACTTTTGTTTGGCCATTAAGCCTTGTCGGCCGGACTTTGCCTTACATTATCTTTTGCATTATAACAGGACGGCAATTAAAATGTAGCGCTAAAATCTGCAGTAGATTATTTATAAAGCTCCTATTTATTTCTGGATATTTTGTAATGGATGCAGCTCAGTAAAACAAATATTTATATTTGCTTTATATTTATATTAAACGTCTTTATTTAATATTCTCATGTGCTTTTGAGGACCAAAGATCTATTTGTAATTGAAATATGAATATCATTTTTTCTTGCGGATCAAAGATCCATTTCTTTAATTTAAATATTATATGATACATCTTTTAAATAGTAGTATTAATAAAGAACTCATTGTATAAAGAAAAAGTTTGAAAAGTGAGAATTAGTGAAAAGAGTGAAACTATCGTCGTTTAAGCATCGCGACGCCAAGTAACTGAATCAAGTTTCGAAACTCAGCTTCCTGCTCTGGTGAGCCTGGTTGATCATTACAATTTAAAAAAAAGTATTTTCAATTCATTATTATTATTTAAATTAATTGAATTATTTGAAACACTTGAAGTGGCTGATTCAATGTCTCGTAAATTTTCGAGTAAAACATCAGTCTATTTCAAGTAAATCACCATTAACAAAATTATTTGAAAAAAAATTCGTTTTATCAAATTCGATTTATTTAATAAATTTATGTTATTTGAATTTTCAAAGGTTTTTTTCAAATTTTGTTGTTTTTTTTTTTGTGTTAATATTTAGCTTACCATCTGTGACTGAATTATAGGCCACTTGATGTCCCTTTCGATATCAATATTTACACCCAGACATAATCGAAACCATTGTTGAGTTGTTTATGCTTTTTCCAGATTTGAGATTTTTATTCGTTCTTATTTAAAAAAAGAATCCTTTTCTTTTTTTAATTTCAATGTTTTTATTATACTCATTAACAAACAAAAACTGACTGACTTTTCATACCATACCATACTTCTATATGTGCTCCGCATGTATATAAAAGCGGATGTACAAAGTTCGGAAAACAATCAAAATAGCATATTTTTTTAATTAAGATAAAATATGCCAAAGTAACAACTTTAATTGTTACTTTGTAGCAATTTATAAAGAAAAATATTATATATATGCGGGTTGCACGTACAAATTTTAAAATTTAAAATTTAAAAATGAAACATAATTTCGCAACAATTTTACCATTTCCGATTTATAGAACGTTTTACAATACCTAATTCTAAATACATTTTTTTATTTACTTACAAAATTTCATAAATTAATAGAAAACTTACCATTTTTCATTTGCGGTTCCAAACACGTGTTCGGTTTTTGAATTTTTTTTGTTATGTAAGCGGAGAACGCGCTGCGATCAAGAATGAACTTTTTCCTTGATAAGTAGTTTTGTATTTCTGCGTTGTTCTTTATCGTTTTTGTGTTTTACTTTTAATCGAGTTTTAGTTGCTGTTTGAGCCGTAATAAAATCGAGTTATTTTATTGTAAAAATAAATTATATTTTATTCATAAAAAAATGATCGCGAGCGACGACAAGTATCCGGCATCGAAATGAATCACAATATTTTGAACTTTCTCAATCAAAGCACTTTACACCAAAAACGCGAAAAAATAAGCGAAGCTGATGAAACGAAAAGTATATCAGGTTACAATTCTAAAAACATAAGAACAGAACATTATATGCTTCAAAATAATACAAAATAAGATGATAATAGAATGAAAATAGGATGAAGTTAAGATGAAATTAGAGCAAATTGAAAACTTGTTTCAAATCGCAACAGAACAAAAATAAGCTCAATTTAGGACCAAAACAAGGCCAAAATCGAATAAGAATAGGATCAAAAATGTTGCTTTTTTTATACGAAATAATACAATTATGTTACGAAAAAACGTTTCTATGATGATTTTCGGATCATTGTATACTTGTTATTATGAATACCATTTTATGATCACCCTAAAATCATCGTCAACACCAAGTGGCTGCACGGGTTTATTTTGTAAAAAAAAACAACTTTTTATTTAAGAATTGAAAAAATAGGTACCAAAATATTAATTCCGCAACTTTTGTTACTAATAGATCTTAATTATGTCATAAAGTAATGAGTTTTTTTTCAGCAATTTTATTTATTATTTTTTTTTGTGAATTAAAAAGCCCTATTTACCTTAGAAAATGTATATTTTCAATCAGTTAAAATATATGTACTTTTAAATTTTTAAACCCATATTTTTTCAATTTTAAAACTTTTTAAATCTGTTAGTGTGTTTTTTGAAACTTATTTAATTTGTTGATTTCCATAAAATATCGAAAAAAAATTTACTGAATTTCGGGTATATATTACAGAATTTTTTTTAATTTTTACTAATATATTTCAAATTTTTGCTTTATTCCATAAACAGCACAAAAAAATTTAATTTATGAAAATGAATTTTGTTAAATTTTTGAAATTTGGCTTTATAGTCTTCCCGTAGAGCGCAAATTAGTTAAATTTCACTATTTTCGAACTGAAAATAAGCTGAAAGTTGACTAAATTTGTATTGACGAGATAGGAATTATGAGACTGATTTAGCAAAATTTTAGCATTGTACTCTAAAATAAGGATAAAACGGCGCTAAAATTCGTCTATTTTTTTCATTTTTAGTTCCAAAGTAATTTAAATTTTTTTTCAAGGTTTCGAGCCTAAAAATAAAGAAAATAGACAAATTATAGCACTTTTTTATCTTTATTTTAGAGCACAATGTTAAAAATTTGCTAAATCGGTCTCAAAATGCCTATGCTATTAATACAAAATTAGAAAGAAATTAGCAAACTTTAGTCATTTTTTAGCTCAATTTTAGCACGATTGTGTTCTGCGGGTTCAGAAAATATAAAATTATGCATTCACTAGACTTAAGCTAAAAAGCAAAATAAGTTTAATCTTAAAAAAGCTAATTTCATTATCCTGAATGTTTTGCTGGTTTTTAAATATTTTTAAAATTCAGTTTTGAGTTTTCAAAAAAATTTGTGCTCTATTTAGAAAACAATATTAAATTTCGTTGATTTTAAAGCGATTTTCATTAGAATTCATCGTCACTTGAATTAGAATAATTAGACTATAATCTACTTTACGTTTGAAGGTGAAAATATATTATTTCTGTGACTTTCACAAAAATTTTAAAAGTATTTTTTGATGTGTCGAAAAAAGTTCAGCAAGCAAAAAATAAAAAAAAACTATGGGTTCAGGTAAATCCATTTTACGTAATACGAAGATCACTGTTTTTATTTATTATGTCACAATATTGAGAAATTATTTTGAAGACAAAGAATTTTAAAAAATTATATGTTTATTTCACCAAATTTAACAGATCCGTATAGCCAAAAGTTACAATTATTACATTTATATGATGTAAAAATCATGTATTTTATGTTATTAACATTTTATAATTAAATATTTGTGTATTTTAGATGTTTTTTATTAAAAATTCGTAAATAAATTTCTATGTATTTTCTATAATTTTTATTATTTATTAACTAATGAAGTTTTTATGAGAGTAAAAAAACTGATTAATATAAAATGAATGGCATGCGTAGAAAAAACGTAAAAACTTTATATAGACGATTAAAAGAAATATAATAATTGCTTAAAAAGTATTTTTGATGGTAACTTCGTACAAAACATAAATGTAAGTGACAAAGGTGATAAAATAAAACTTAAAGACCACATGGTGTTCACATTATTATAAAGTAATTAATGTTAAGCATAACTATTAATATGTATATTTTTCTTTTAAGACTATTTTACAACCAAAGGATTCGCAAGCGATCAAGAAGTTAAAGTAACCGTTTTAATTTGATTTAGTGAAGCTACACGAAGGAAAATTAATTAAAAATTAATCGTTTGTAAACAAAAATTTTTTTATCAAAAATAAACGTTTTTCTTACTTCCATAAACCTTTACTGGTTTTATCAAATATTTAAAACATGTCGATACCTTATCTACTTTTATTGAAAAATTTGAAAAAAAAAACCTGGCCTCTCTTCTTGGGCTGAGAAACATTTATCCTACGATCATATATTGCTTTATTTCGTTCCATTTTAGCTGTTTGGTGCTCTCTGGCATAATTATGCATGACGTAGAGTCATTGCCTTAATTCTACTAAGAAATAATCATAGGCCTAGCTTAATGAAGAGACTTCGGTAATGGCTGATGGTAAACTTTCTACATAACCAAAGACTAGTTCCAAAGGAGCAAAACCTGTAGCTGTATGGGGTGTGGTGTTAAAACAAAATACAGCCTGGGGAGTCCATTCATCTCAGTTATTCGTGGCATTATTTATATCGTTTTCAGATACTCTTTATTGTATAGTGCGTAAGCTCCAATGCACCATTCGTTTGCGGATGGTACGCTGTAGTTTGTAGTTTATTTATTTTGAAAAGCTTACACAAATTCCTGAGGATATCCGCCATAAACTTCGTTCCTTGTTCTTTCAAGATATTTTTAGGATTTACGAAATTAGAAATGAAATGTTCTGCAAAACTCCGGGCCATAATTTGTGCTTCTGCATTTGGTAATGGACAGGCTTGTATAAACGTTGTCAGGTCGTTTTGGATTATTAATGAGAATTTCAGTCTAGCCTATAAATAGACCCTCTCTGTATGACAAAATGCCTTTAAGTAGTTTTTGAATTTTTTTATTAAAATCAAAAAACAATTTTCCAATATTAAAAAAAATGAAAATATGGCACGTTCAAAACATTTTCTTTAAATTCTTTATATACTTTTGGTTAAATTTTAACATTTTTTATTATAAAAAATATATTTTTTAAAAAAATATTATTGAAAAATTAATTTTTTTAATTTTTAAAATTTAAGATTAAAACAAAAAATATTTAATTTAATAAATACTAGACTTAAACTAAATAGGGAAAATGAATTCAGTCATTAAGAAGCAAGTTTCATTATCCTGAATCTCTTGTTGATTTTCAAATATGTTTTAAAATCGTTTTCGTTTTTTAATGGATTCCATTCTTTTAAGTTAAAAAATACTGATCATAGTGATCACGGTCACGTATACAAATATTAATATAGTTGTAAAAATCAATTTTTCTCAGTGTATATGCTTCTTATTCAAAATATCAAATATAAGTTCCTAATTGCTTAAAAAACTTAAAATTTGAGTTTCTGTTTGAGTTTTTGTAAAGCTAATGACATACTTTAACCTCACTAATGATTTAAGTAATTATCAATTTTGTACTTAGCCCTATATATACATGCAAATTTAGCAAATAATTTTAGTTTTCATTTACCTTTTTACCTAAATTTTTGTCCGCGAATAATGTATACGGGAATCCTTTTAGTATTAGTGATAAACATTCAAACCCTGCTATCATTCAGCCAATACGAGTGTGCAAATGCTCGAAATTTAATGTTACAGAAATGTGTTTCAAATGTACGTCAGGCATTATGGTACCGTCCACTCTGCTTATCTAGAAAATTCCGGTCCAACAATGACTACTGTAAAGCCTGTAATTTAAACTGGTGCGGAAACTATGGAAAACCTGTAAACAATAACGCATACGATTTCCACAGCAATTTCGCATGGCCGCAGAGTTTTCATGGAGCTCCTATTAGGTACACATATTATATTGACCCCACATGGTTCCGGCAAAACAATCGTGACATTGCACCTTATCGAAATGAACTTCGCCGAGCTTTTAATCGATGGGGAAGAGTTCTGAATTTAGTATTCGAAGAAACCACTTATTCCTTCAATACGAATTTCATAGTCACCTTTCAAACTTATGTTAGTCCTATAGCAAAAGCAACTATACCCGGTCCAATAACCGTTAATCATGGATTCGGAGTACGTAATTTTTTTAACTAACTTACTAATCAAACGTTTAAAGCAGTGATTCTCAGCTTTTTTTCCTCAAAGCAGACTTTTAATAGTTAAAAAACTTGGCGGCATATTAAAAAAACATTGCCACTTAACTGATATACATGTAATACGATAAATTTCATAAAAATAGCAGGTGAAAATATTTCAATAGATATAAAGTTAAGGAAATGTTTGTTTAATGATAAATTAAATTTTGTAATTGATGTTTTTTGACATCTCCGTTTATATTTGGATAAAAAAACGATAAGACTACTTAGATGTTTTCATTTCTTTTTAATTATTCTCATTTGTTGTTAATATATTATTTATATTTTATATATTTCGCAAATCCAGTATTCATTTTAAATATTAAAAATTTTGCAGCACATTTCGGAAGTATTACGACACCGTAAATTACCGCAACATAATGGTTGAGAGTCACTGGTGTAGAATAATAAAAATTATCCATTAATTTTTTAGCATGTTTATTGAGTGTGTATAAGGGTGATTTCAGTTGTTAAACACACGTTGGGCTTATAATAATGACACATTAAAATTTAACTAACGGAAAATTTGTTTATTTTTAAACTTCGTTCAATTTAAAAACCTTTAGAATTTTAAATGTTTAAAATTCTGGAAACAAAAAACCTTTTTTAGCGAGTAGCCTGGTTGTATTTGTATTTTGGCGAACTCAGCTGCAATCTTAGTTGTAACCTTTTGTTAGCACTTTTTTCTTTGAGTTGCGAAAAGAGATAAAAACGTTTGTAGCGGTTTTTTAAATCATTTACGGCGAGCGACTTACTGCGCTCGTAAGTTATTATTTGTTCTGTGATGATCGTTTCGAACTAAACAATAGAAATGTTTGATTTGGAAAACGGGTTTCTTAAGGTAAACTTTTTTTGAGGATCGCATTTAACTATTTTCATCAAAGATTTGAGTTAAAGTATTTTTTAAATTTCAATCCACCGCAATTCAAATTGGTTCAATTCCTTAACTCCAATACAATATTAAACTCCTGAGTCTGGCGAATGCATAAAATTTGACAGCCAATATTGAAATCTTCTCGGAGGAAGATATTCATAAAAGTCAAAATTATTTTATACTTCCTTAACCGTAGTGGAATAAGTTAAAATAAACTTAAAATTAACATTTTCAGCATTTTTAAAAAATATTTCGACGCAAGCAGAACAAAGATTTTCTTGTTTTGTGTTTCTAAAATTCGAACATTTAAAAAAAACTGAAAATAAAACTTGACCGCAACCATATTTTGGCTAACATTAGTTGAAAACTGAGTTGTAAGTTGTGATTAACTAAAAATATAACCAGGTTGCTCGTTAAAAAATGTTTAAAAATTTTAACGGAGAGTTTACAATTTTATTTAAAAGATATCATTAACAGAAGCTCATAAATACGAAGGTTGTCTTTTATGTTTCGGGATTTGACAACTCTATAGAGTTGCAATGTGGCAACTGACAGTTTTATCGTAAAGTTGGACATTTTTGAGGTTATACGTACTCAGAACGTTTTGACATACGAGCGCTATTTGTGTTGTTTACCGTAACTTAAAAGATTCATCTCGGCCCAAAAATGGAATTAAATCGTGAACATTTTCGTGCAATTATTTTTTACAGCTTTCAACGTGGATTAAATAAACATCAGTGCATGGATGAATTTAATTCAATTTTTGGCGATTATGTTCAATCAAGGATCAGTGTTTATTGATGGTATGGTGAATCCAGTCGTAGTCATAGTCTCATCCAAGACGAATTTCGTGCAGATCGTCCAAAATCAGCTGTTGTTCCGAAAGCCATTGATTCTATGCGCGAACTGATTTTGCAAGATCGTCATGTGACCTATCGTAAAATCGAGACAACCTTTAGGAATTAGTGGAACTAGCGTTCATTCAATATTGCATAAACATTTTCGATAATTAATATTTGTTTTTGTTCTTTAATCTCGAAATATAAATAGCAACCCTCGTAACGATAATATGACTTTAAGTTATTAAAGAATAGATTACATTCTTAAGAAAGTAACACGTTGTACAGGGTATATCTGTGTTTTTTAAAAGAATAATTTAATTTTGTGACTATGTAAACTCCTATTAATATTTTAAACGTTGTCTATTATTAACTAAAGGCGTTCGTTGCGCTCGCTTCGACCGCAACCCACTACACCATTTCCAGGTAAAGTATCAAAAGGTCTGGAAACATCGACTAAGAAACATCCTGTATGCGTTTAGAAATTTCAATTTTTATTTGAAAATACGTAGAAAGTCCAATTTAGTGTTCAAATTGATAATAAATTAAGCGTTCTGATGCAAAGAATGAATTAGGCTGTTATATTATAAAAAGTTCAAATTTAGTGTTCAATAAAAGTTCAGTTTTAGTCTTCAAGCTTAGTGCTCAAATTGACAATAAAATGAGCGTTTCGACACAAAGAATTAGGCCTTTATACATATTATTATTTTTATTTTACAGAAGAAGGACAAATGTAACATTTATACACCGCTTCAGTCAACTCTAACATTCAGTATGAGCAAAAAGTATATAACAAGTGAACGTGAGTTTCAAGCTGCACGAAATAATCCATTTTGCAACTATCTGACTTTATCCTGTGGTTATTATTTCTACCAGATAGCATTACATGAAATTGGCCACTCTTTGGGTCTTGATCATTTCCCTTCATATTCCGGAAATGTAATGGACCAACATGTTACAAGCCTTCTACCAGACTTGACACAAGAAGACATTAGTTCCATGATGGTAACATTTTTTTTAAAATTTTATTTGAAATTTTAACCATTCTTTTTTCAGTGTTTGTACGGATCTTAAAATTGCGTATATTGACTATGTCTTTAACTACTATTTTATTTATATTTTAAACTGTAAAAAATATTAGCTTTTTTATTAGTAAAAGAGTACTGTTTTTTTTTATTCTGTAACGGCACCTAATTTATTTTGGCCTGAGTGTGAGCGGTTGAGACTGCTGCGGCCTCAAGTGCGAATTATTCAATACGGGGGTCGACCGAAGTGGTTACGATTTTAATCTTGATAGCGGTTGATTTCGAACGCGAGTCACTTAAGCTGACACTTAACGTTTTCACAGCACAAACTTTTATTGATCGAAAATTCACATTGACAAAGAGTGGTCTAAAAAGCTTCTTACATTTCTTTTAAACAAATTGTATGTGAAAAGTCAACAATCATTCAAAATTATCTCAAATTAAACAATAAAATAGCAAATATTAATTAAATTGAAACTTAAACAACCAAGTTTTAAAACGATAACGCGTCGAAATTTTGTCTTTTTGTCGGTGGTTCGTCTCGTGACCTTGAATAAAGTGACATTGTAACATGGGTTCATTACACTCTCCCCCTTAAACTAGAATTAATCGGAGTACGATTGATTCTGCGTAAATAATCAGGTCGCATAATGTCTCGGTTGCGGTAAGATAGCGCCTGTTGCGTTACTGGGAACTGGAATGGGTTCGGGTTCGACATGAAACTGAACAAACGGCGGTGCCGTTGCTGTATTTGTTGCGTTGAAGCAGATAGCCAATAGGTCGCAACAATTCGTACACTTCTTTCAACATCCGCAGATCATTGATTGTTCAAATTTTGTTTTTACTTTTCTTAAACTCATTATAATCAGATTATTTTTTAATTTCTTCGCATCAATACTGAGTGTATAAAATCTATAAAAAATGATTACACGTTTCCAAATCGTTTTTTTTTAGCCCAATGCTTCCCAACTTGGGGCACACGTCTCACAGTAAGTCAATTTGATAGTTAAAAGGGGACAAATCAAAAATACACTTGACTGATTTTAACCTCTTCGTTTCGAGAAATTTAAATGCAATGCTAAGTATCGATGGCAAATTTAACAAAAAAATTAAATTTTTTAAAAACGCTGTAAATAATTATTAGGTATAATTTCGTTTTACGATACCAAAATATCAATTTGGCGATTAGAGTTATCAAGTAAACATCGTCAGAGTTTTTTAAGGAGTGTACCAGTATGGAGGGCATGAAATTTTTAAAAATTTTAAAGTGGGCCATGGCACATAAAAAGTTAGGAGACACTAGTTTAGCCGCTCAAATTGAAGTATCAAATTTGTACGTGGCAACTCTGGTTTTGTTATGTAACATTAGTTTGTTCTGTGTCAATGTCTATAGTTAACGCTGTCGGTAAGTTTGTATCAAAATATTTTTTAGTGTGTACGTTTCCGCCTATTGTTGCATACGCTATCTATAAGGACTACACTTATACGCAAAATTGGAAGGCTCGTAATGGTCTTCAGGCATTGAAACGGCAATCGTAATCGTAAATTTGTTACAACTGCACAGAGCTGCTTGTTATGGCAATTTTCGGAATTACCAAAGAGTTTCGACTGGTTGTGGTACCGCTTAGCGGTTATCTTTTCGGAAATTGGCTTGACCAGGAAGAAACATTGCGTTTGACCCGGTACCGAGATCGTAGCAAGCTTTATGGCGA
>AGDA01059412.1:0-16220 GCA_000281935.1 Mengenilla moldrzyki | reverse complement strand
GGGGACCAAGTGGGGTTTGGTGTTACGTCATCAGGACAACATGGCGGATGTCCGCCATATTGTTTTCAAAATGGCCGCCACATGTGGGTCAACCCTACTCCACCCTAAATTATTCGTTTTTTGAAAAATGCCCTTTACAAAAACAATGCAAACTTCAAAGTTTAAAAAAAATTACTTTAGTGACAATTTAAAAAAAAAACTTGTTTTTAATGCGTTTTTCAATTTTTCAAACATCTAGATGCAATATTTATTTACGTGTACATTTTATTAACGTATTTTGTAACGTTTAACATAACTTCTGAATTATATTGCATTTCTGCCACTACGCGGCGTTTTGATCAAAAACGAAAAGTTCTTATTCTCAAAAATTGATTGCTTCATGTTGAAAATAGCAAACAATAAAAGAATATCTGCTAAATTAATAAGATTTTTTATTATTTCCTTGTTATAATAGGATGAAAACTATAAAGATTTTCTAGGCGTATATCAAATATTTTCAAACATATCCAAAAATTCGCAATAGGAATTTTAGCATGATTAAATTAGTATAATAAAAATAGATATAATAATATAATATTATTATAGAAAAAATATATAATAAAAAATAATTGAAAGTAGCAAAAAAATACCTTTTAGAAAACAATAAATAATTAAGCATTGAATCTATATTTGGTAAATTTCAATCCGCTAATGGGAATTGGAGCAGTGTTAAAGTCACATGCTGACACAAGAAAAAGAAAATAACTGAATTGCTCTAGAAAATTATCAACTTGCAAATCCTTCAGCACTATTTCGAAAGTACCGCATTAAAAAAACGCTCTATATACGTGAATATTGAAAAGTCGCAATTATGAATCGCTTGTTAATTGTCCGATAGTCATTCAATAAGCATTTGAATCACGACTAAAACATTATTGTGAATTATTGATCAAATTAAGCACGACGTCTGCACTTATAATTCAAATTTTTGTCCAATTGATAGTGTTGTGTACGCGAAGAAAAAAAACGCGTATCAAGAGTAAGCTTTTTTTTTAAATAAAAGCTTGTAGTTTTAATACATTGTTTTTCATTTTTTATGCCTATCAAGCTGTGTAAAATAAATGTTTGTTGTAAATTATTCGAAAAATTATTGCGAAAATGGACAAAATTTGTGATTTGGCAGAAAGATAGCCGTCGACAGAGATGAGTATCAGGACTTAATGGTAGAGATAATTTTATTTGATTTTTTTTTAGAATTATAATAGCGATCAAATTGTCAGCTCGCGGTGCATCAGAAATAATTTTTGCTCAAAATTTGCGTTCGCAAATAAAGAATGATCTAGAATCTTAAATTTTTTGTAAACATTATTTTATTAAATGAATAAATACTTTATTTTTTATTAGACTTTTCTTATACATTTTTAAAAAAACCGGTTAATCGGGTTTTTTGCTTAAAAAAGAAACTAAAATCGGATTCTTGTAATTACCGGGTTTACCAATCTTAGTTGAAGTTAAAACAAAACATGTAAATTCAATGTAAAATTTGCTGTTTAGAAATAATTTTTTTTTCAGTTTAACAAAAATAATTGTATAAATGTTTATCAGTTCAAAGAGTTACAATTATTCGACATCAAAAATGAGATTTCTCATATAAAATATACAACTAAAAAATAGAAATATAGATACGTATTATAAAATTGTATGTAAATTATAATTATTTATAAATCAACATATGAAAAATCAAAGGAAATCTTTGGTTAAAGAGTATCATACAACAGATGTATTATTACAAAAAGCCAAGTAATAACCACATAATATTTTCAGTAATGCAATATTAATCTTGCTTGATTAAATTGCCGTTCGAATGTGTATCTAAATCCTTTTTCAAATCGCTGAACGAGATTGTCTCAGAAACGGAACCGTTTACGGCCGCCATGCTGTTGCGTTTTAATCGTTTTTGCATCTGTACATAGACAGCTAGACGACCTGACAACATAAAAAAGTAGACTAGTGTTGGGGCTATTCGTTGCAAATTATCACCGACTGCACACTGTGAATATGCTAACAGCAACATTAAAATCATCAGTATAATGTTGGCTACATTTCTGCTTTTGGCTATTTTTGTTTAAGAAGGCTAAAGTCAGATTATCTATTATAGCAAAGAATACAACATTAAAAAATTAATGGTTCTGTATTTAAACACATATTAATTCTACACAAGTGATTATTATAGCGTTTTCCAAAATAAAAATTGTAACCCACCAACAGATTGCAGAAAAAATCAAATCCAAAATCATTTATTAGAGTTTTAAATAAATTTAAATAGTTTTTCAAAGTTCTCTTATATAATTATTTTGCAATTTATATGCATGAATTAGACAAATAAATAACTTGATTTTTATTAAAAAAAATTAATATATAGAAGAAAAATTTTATAAAGTGGACTGTGAATATTTTGAAATCTTGTTTCGGGATGTGATTGAAAAAGGTTGAAAAAAACTGCTGTATTACAGTTAATAACAAAAAAACATGATTTTTCACCAATTTTGCTTTTCAATATTCTACCTACTTAAACTCAACTGTTGATTTAAAATTAAATACAGCTTACTGAAATCAGTGTCAACACAGATTAGCCAGATCGGCAAAGGAAAAGTTTTTTTCTAATTTCCCTTCATTTTTATGTTGGTAGAAATTTAAACAAAAGTGGCGGTATATTTGGATAAAACCTTCGACAATGTTTCCAAAAAATACTTAAATTTTTCTTTAACATTTCTTTGTTAGCAATTGTAAAATAAATAAATAAATTCTTTTCATGAACTATTTTTTCAACATTTCTTAATGTTTGTTCAAAGTAAAATGCCAATATTTATAAGAAAATTATTTTAAAGTGCAACATCGAACATTTATAGAAAAATATAGTAGTGTCATCAAGTTTTAAAAGCAAAGATAAGAAAACGCTTTGCCGATTTGGGTAATCTGTGGTGTCAATTTAAGAAAAAAAGAGAACATTTCTAAAATTTTTACATTTCAACCCAGAATTTTTTACAACTTGCCCATTGGTCTAAAATCTAATAGAAACTCTTAAAATCGATACCAATTTCAAGAGGAAATGAAAAAATTATCCACTGTTTTAGTTATTATATCTGATAAAGTCTGGAATCCATAAAAATGCAGGGTTTTACCAGCAACACTGATGAATATTTCAATGAGACAATGGAAAACTCGTCTTCTCGTTTTGTCTCGAGATCGAGACACGAGATTTTTCCTCATTTTTGTTTTAAACGACGGGAATGAGATGCGAATCGTATTTCAGTTTTGAGAAAAACAAGAAGAAATTCTTTTTATATGTCCAATAATGTTTTAATAATCGTTTTAAAAAGATGCACTGAAACATTTTTGATAATTTTAATGTTAAAACATATTATTTTTAATAGATTCTAAAAACACTTAATTTTTTTTTTTAATTTTTAAATGTTTCTTTTAATGTTTTAAAACAAACGTTAAAAAAATTTTGAAACACTGTTGTAAAATTTTTTTGATGTATCATAAAAGTTACATCGACAATATGTGGTAGAACAAGTTTTAATAAAGTTTCAAAACAATATTATAAAAACATGTTACAGAACAAATGTTAAAGAAGTTTCAAAACAATATTTTAAAAAACATTTAAAAAATATGTTAACATTATTTTAATACATAAAACATGTTACAAAACGTTGGTGTGACATTAACATGTTTATAAATGAAGTGAGGCACGCAGGAATATTATGAATCGACGTGAACCGTATCGAGTTCATATATAGAAATTGAAATGAGTAGTGGTGTAGCGTACGTTTTTGCCGCCCGGGGAAAAATTAAAAAATGCCGCCCCTTACGAAAAAAATTGACTTCATAATTAGGGTCACTTCTAGTTTGAAATTTTAATCTTTCTGCTATTTCCCTACAAAATTTTTTATATAAGTTTTCATTGCAAACTCGGCCATTATTTAATGGCCCAACTGCTATAGTTGCTAAACAGAAAGCCTAATCGTACTCATCATTGAACGTAAATAATTCTTAACAAGTTTTAATTTGGAAGAGCTTCTTTCACAAGTAGCGTTACTTATTGCAATTGTGAGATACTACTGAACAGAAAATTTGCTGCTCATTAGCAAAGTGCCATCCGAGGAAAATGCCCCCTTGCAACCCCGTCGCTAAGCCACTGAAATTGAACGAAACAATATTTTGTTATTTCGAACCGTGAACTGAACTGTAGTAACATGTGACAAAAACTGTGAACTGATTCAATAAAATTCAGGTGGATTCAATAACGTGGGGTTTAATATTTGTTTTCTTGTAATCTTTAACATATTATTTTTAGTTTTAGTTTACTCATTCATTTTTTTATGGATTTAAAAAACTTAAAATTGTTCTTTTTTAGAAAAATTGAGTAGAAATAAGTTATAAATATAAATCATAACGAAAATTTAAACGATATGACTTACAGTGAGGTACTACAGCTAGCACAATACCAGAACATGTCTCTAGAATACCAAACGTCCTTCGGTACCACTTACTTGGCACTCGAACACCTAACAGATGTAGTAGTGGAATCACTTTGCTGTAACGAACAAATTCTTTGCGCTGAAATTAAATTGAAAATACACATGAATGGAATTGAAGACACAAATTACTCAGATCGATAAAGGGAGAAATTTTACTAAACCCGCTCTATTTTTAAATTGGTAAAAACTCGGATAAAAAGGTGGTATTTTTACAAAATCTTTTACAGTGGCGTCAAACAAATGTCTGTTATAATTTTCTATAGACACTGACCACAGAATAAATAAGTCAAAAAAACATTTTTTTATTAAAGGTTTTTCTAATTGTCTTCGAAAACAATTCAGTCTGAAATGAAAATAATAGTAACAAAATTATTTTAAACGATAACGCTCATATTTTTTTATAAAACGAATTAAAACAACACCACCATTTGCGATCTGGCTTAAATAAAAGTAACGTCCGTTAATAAAAGTTTGCTTTTAAACAAATATTGTTTTCTGATAGTCAAAAATAATTAAAATCTTAAATTAGTATTTAAGGCTTGAAAATGAAATACTAGTTAAACATTGAGTTTATTCAAGAATTCGATTGCGTAGAATCGGTGTAGTGTACGATTCGTGTAATGCAAAACTTAAATTACAAAAGTTGAATTTTGAAGCTTTTTCTACATGTGTGAAAAAGGAAAAACTATTAGTCACTTTTTTACACCAGGCCAATTCTCCTCATAGAATAATAATATAGAAGTCTCACACCAATGTAGTTTTCTAAACAGTGATCTTGGAAATGCGAGCTAAAGTTTATATGCGCTCGCACAAAAAATCAGTCACTTTTCAATACAGATTTTGAAGTGAACTATAAATTTTAGCTACAGAGAAAAAAGTGTTGATTGCTTTGTAGAACTTTTATCTGACACAGAACAAACATAGAGTACTGAAGATTATTTGCTTATTTGTAATAATAAAAATAGTAATACGATGACGTAGAAATATATCACGAACCAAAATCAATGTAAATCTAAAAGTGTTAAGTGAAATATATTTGCACGAGATATTTATGTTATTATTTTATACTCTTTTTAAAAAAATAATCAAAGGATGAAAAAATGGCGCTTTTTGTAGAACCCAAAAAATAATTGAAGACGGATGGAATTACTTAACAAAATTCCGAACAAAAGTGTAGTTTTTCTACACTTTCTCTTTTCAGATCTGAAGTTCTGCATTAGCCCATTGTATTTCTTTTTTCTAGAACACGGTTACATTGATATTCGCCTTGAGAACCATGAATGCTTTAAAACAATATCGAAATTCAGTGGTATTTTCGTTTTTAATGCTTTACAAATCATTTAAAACATTATTTTTCTAGTTGGCAACCATGGAAAAATTTATTATAAACGATTGAAAATATTATTAACTTCATTAAAAGTGGTAATGACTATACATATATCTTCATACCTTTACGCGTGGTTTGTGATTTTTCAGCATTAAAATTACAATTTTTATAAAAATCTAAATTTCAATAATGAAAACTTTTATTTTTCCTTTTAAAAATGCTTTGAAAAAAATGTTTCACCAACATATGTTTTACGCACTTTTCGCTCCCAGATCGGACCTGAGTAGAAAAAAAACTACGTTCTGATCAAAAACTGTTTCAATAATTCGATTCGTGTTTAATTATGTTTTGGGTTCTATACGAAACGCCATATTTACACCTCGATTTGATCTATTTTTTAGAATTTTTCTAGTATAAAAAAGTGCTGTTCTGTACAAAAAAAAGCTTTTTCGGGTTTTAAGTCAATTAATGTAATGTACGTTTTACATTACACCAACTTTAAACTATACAGAAATTATTCTACATTTATTTTAAATTACACTAATCCTACACTACCCTGAATTCCTGGGTATGACCAATGTGTAATTTTTTTTCTACTATTTACACTAAATAAGTCCATTTTAAACTACCATTGATAGGGTATAGTGGTAAACTAAAAGTTGTTTTATTAGAAGCTCTATTCACATATATATATATATATATATAGTAGTTGAAAGTTCAAAAATCCAATTAACTAAATTAATCCAAAACTTAAACAGGAGCAATACCTTATACTAATCGTGGGAAGAATAAAATTTAACTACAGCTTCATGGGGGCTTTCATATCAAAAATGACATTTTTAATAAACCTCTATGAGAATAATTATTAAAAATTTGGCACATAATAATGGCCTTGAATGACCTTCGGCCACCTGCCAAACCAGCATGGCAATGGGGGCATTAAAAGCGCAATTGACTCCCGAAGGTTACCGGCGATCGAATAGAACGGCGATAAAATACGTACCAAGTCACGGTAAAGGTCCCGTGATAGGACAGGAGTCAGTTTCAGGATACCGAGGAACACGAAGAACAATCCTAACAGTATGGAGAGTGACTTGAGCACGAACGCTGACGACGTCGGCGTTTGTATGAGCGACGAGCGCCGCATTTGCAGCACACGATCCGAGAGCGGCTTCATGACCGCCACGGAACAAGTGGTCACAACAGACCTCGACCTTAAGCCGGATACCAATACTCGTACACTACACTTATGGGGATGTAGATTAAATGACGGAACGCAAAGTACACCGTTGCTAATCGCGAAACAAATAATATAAATTCGTTACGACGCTGACTATCGATCGCGTACACTTTTGCAATTTCGCGCTGTGCGAATTGCAGCGTCACGACGCCTAGCAACGTTGCCAAAACTAACAAACATCTTTACAATTTCTTGGCGATATTCCTGAAAGAAAAATACGCATTATTTTTCATCACTTTTCAAGTTTATTGAATCCAAACCCTGAATTTGACTTCATTATTTACAATATAAATGTCAAGAAAGATCATCTCCTTTCTAGAAATCAGTATTAAATGGGCTAGCTAAATCTAACGTGCATACACAATAAGCTTCAAAAAAGAGGCGGTCTTAACCACCTAAATATTAAATTTACAAACTGAGACAATTTGCCTCATTTAAAATTTGACTACAATGTATATACAAAACTTTAATATTATGTTTTAAAAACTCGATAATTTTTAGTAAAGTGATAAAAAGTACGTAAAGGTTGATTCTTCCCCTTCCCAGACTCATTCATACAAATTGATTTTGAACTGGTTTTTTACTGACAAAAATAATACTTAAATCGGGACAAGTATTTTTTTTCCCGAAATTTAAGATTTCAATATTTAACATAAAAAATAATTTTCCTTTTTTTGGAAAAAAATTACTATTATATTTACAAGATTTTTAGTCTTAAATTAATTTTCTAAAAACAAAAAGAATTTCTCTTGAATTAAGTATTTCAGACTTGTATTCAGAGTTTTTCTACTTAAGTTAGTAATATTTTACTCGTTTTAAGAAGAAAAATTTAAGGCTGAAGCTATAGTAAACTTAAGAAGAAAAGATACTTGTCACACATATAGTGGAAAATCGTACTACGAAAAACAGTTTTTTTAGAAAATTGTGTAAAGCAGTTGTTCTCAAAGTAGTCCATATGGACTCCCAGGGGTCTATAGCAATTCTCCAGGAGTCTATAGGTCTACGACAACCTAAAAGGGGTCTGTGGCAGTTTTTTTAATCTCTTTTTTTCATAAACCATACAAAAGTTTTCTGTCAAGTAATAAAAAAACCGTTAACTTAAAAAATTAACGGATTTTACTAAAATATTTTCGCTTTTATTGTAAGAAAGAAATGCTTTATTTTGATTTGTGTAGTTTGCTTTATTTATGATTAAAATTTCGTGAATTGTCCGCGAAAGTCGTTGTAAAAGTGAAATTCAGTTGTTTCGTTTATTTATCCCAGATTATGCCGAAAAAAATTTTACTGGCTTTCCCGTCATCGTATTTAGTGGAATGGAGACTAAGTGCAGTTAACAAATTTTTAACAAAAAGAAATAAAATTGATGTTGCTAATCGTAGAGACCTAAGAATAAATATAACAAGTGAATTGTTTTTAAATATGTTTTGATAGTGCATAACTTTTAACCCCTAGAACTCAACCCCCAACAAATTAGGACATGAAAGATACATTTTTCAATCCTAAGGTACGTGCAATCGATTGCACTTAACGATTTATAACATTTTATTTTAGTTTTTGAAACATTACCTTCTTATTCTTTTCAACTTATCAATGTTGCTGTCACGAGCTCGATGCTTTGTAGCAGATCGTGGACTCGATCTTCTATTCGGCTTCCGATTCGAAGTCTTATCCTGTTTCTTCTCAGGCTTCAGCCTTCGTTTTAAACAATCGCTCTTGCTTGGAACCATCAATGTTCTCTTTGACAAAGCCTCTGACTCCGACTTGTGCCCAGAAGCCGTCCGCTGACTTTTTTCCTTAACATCATTCGTGCGATTCTCACTGGCTTCAGATCGCTTACGATGCATTTTTCTTACAGTAGTTTTCGACGGCGACTTTAGCTCCTTAATTGATTGTCTAAGTAACTGACCGAAACTTAATTCCTCTTCTGGTTTTGTGATAGGATCGACACCGCGTTTACTGCGCGTTTCGTAGTAATTGCAAACATCCAAATTTGGGTTCTCCATTACATCCAGCAAACTAGAAAACGTGGTATCGTTGTTGTACAAAATACCATCGATTATTTCTCCATCCTCAATACTGTTCTCACTTGCAGCATTTTGCTTGGAGTGGTCATTGGGTAGAGGAGGAGTCATGGGTTCAAAGTCAGAATTAGGATTAGGAGTCAATGAAAGTTTACGATTTGAAACAGGATTAGGTTTTGAAATACTGTTAGAAACGGACTTTGGTGCGGAGTTAAGATCGGGATTCAAAATAGGGTTAGAATGAATGTTTGAAGGATTCAGTTGACTATTTAGGGCGAGGTTGGAAACAGTATGATTTAAATTAGGACTAGGGCTGCACTCTGAGGTAGAAGTAGGATTCAAATTAGGTTTTGTGCTAATGTTAGGATTAGGATTCGATAAAGCTGCAAAAGCCGCATCAGCTGCACTGTCTACTTTTACGGCAGCTCGGGGTGAAATTGCCTCCAACATGTCAAATAAACTGTTCACGGTAAAGTCATTAACAACATTAGCTACAGGAGCCCCGGAAGCCTTTTCGAAGTTACGAATCAACTCGTCCAAATGTTGGGCCGCATCCGGAACTGGAACAGGAATCGGCTCCGGAACCGAAGCTGGTTCCGTTGGCGTTGCAATTGCATCTGGTTGCAAACGTTCGTTCAAATTGGTTATTGTTAACATTGCAGCCGCTTGCATGGCCGGCGACTCAGCTTCTATTTGGCTCAATGTTATAGTACGCTCAGGTGTGTTCGTTGAATTCTCCTGATTACCTGCAAACAATTGTTGAGTAAAAATTAATTTCTTCTAATTAGTCCTTCTATAAAAGGGAGCATATAAAGTAACCATGTTATAATTATAATTGATCAGTGACATCTGAAAAGTTAAAATATACCACATACAAACTTTGAGGTAGGTGAAACATTACTTTTTAAATCAATTATTTGAAAATCGCTAGAAAATATATTTCTTACATGGAGAACCGTTGCCAAACGTTTGTCCTCAAAGTGTTATCACTTTCAAAGGTTATTCAACGCTGATTGTAAAATTACAGTGATCTTCTCATTGCGATATAACTGTAAGCTCACAGTAACTTACATTTATATAAAAATATTTTATCTCAAAGTTAAATCACTATGGCCTCACTGTACTCTCACTGTAAGCATTACTGTAATCTTACAGTGATATTACACTGACTTCAAAAAATTTAGAAAATTTTTCTTGAATAAATTTTGCACCCACTGACTTTTAAATTAATATCATAATTAAAAAATTGGATCAAGACAAGAACTAGTCAAATTCTTACAGTTGTAATTTACTATATAATAACAGGGGTGGGCACACATGATGGTATTGGGAGCCACATTTCATTTTTTAGTTTATTACGGGAGCCGCACAAAACTACCCGCTAAGTAGTTGGATATGTTCAACGTGCTTGCTTGACTATTTTATTGATTATAATTAATATTAACTATTTATTTGTATTTCTTTCGATTCTTCTAACTGACTTGATTCTTTCTATTTATACTAAGTATCTCACAAATTTTACATACCTAAAATTAAACGTCGATATTTAAAATCCGATAATTATAAAGAATTTAAGAAATTTAAAAATCATTCAATAAATTTTGGAAACGCACATTTTTACTCAAAATCACTGGTTCTTGTCAGTTGAAGTTGGAGAGCCACAGTTTGGGTAACAAAGAGCCGCATTTTACCACCTCTGGTATATAATAACAGTATACTTATGATAATTGCACGCGGTAATAACTAATTATTGTTAATACTCCTTTCATAAAGTGCTGTTTTTTTCAATAGAATAACAAAAAGCTTATGTAAAAGGTAATGTGAAATATAACTCCAAAATCAACTTTACTTTTTTCTTTTACACTTCTTCACAGTAACAAATTTTTTCAGCAATATGTAAAAGATATACAGATGTGATGAGATATTTATTTTTTTATTTATCTTGTTCTCGATTATTTAAATTGCTCTTATTCTTGTTATAAGCATTAGGAAGTAAACATTTAATAATAAATTATCGGACACTTGTTAACTGTTCTACTTGGTACAATTTCAAATGTTACTTTCGTTTCTAAAAGAATTTTTATAGAGTAATAGTAATAAATTTTTTTTGACATTCGTTTAAAAAAAATTTGTTACTTTGTCGTGTCCCAAAAATAAAAGATTTTTAGGAAACGAAAAAATTACTAATACTTTGTTGCAAATGCAAAATATCTGCAATTTATTATTGTACGTTTACTTCATGCAATTTTTGTATACAAATATTTATTTGGACTTCTAAATATTTCTTGTCGCATTTTTCGATTAATATAGATAGTGCTAGTTTTCAGTTTGTTGTTGTTGTTGTTAATACAGTTATAAAAAAATTAAAGTTAATAAAAAATAAACGAATAATTAAATAAGTGTTTCAGTGCACATCAGTTAGTAGTGAAAAGTTCTTTTAATGCTTATCAGTGTACCAGCGGAAAATTCCAGTATTATCTTCAACAATAACAGCAATCGATATTATCTCGAAGAATTACAACATTCTAAAAACTTTAGGATAAATATTAGAATTGTATATTTATTGCGATATCACTGTCAAATCAGAGGAATATCGCACAGTGATATCATAATCGGAGAATTAGTGAATGATCACCACACATACTAACATCATTGTGACAAAATGAAATCACAAAGATTCCTTCACAGTAATCTCTTACTGTGAGATCACAGTTGTTAAAACTGTGATATTACAGTGATATCACTCTCATTTTATTCTCACATTTGGTTAGCAGGAAGATAAATACGTTACGCACACGAATATAAAAGTGTGTACTGTTCATTTAATACAAATTGCTGTCGTCGTCCGGGAAGATTTGAATTAGAAGACGCGCTTTCTAATACAAACTTTGCGTAGAAATGTCACAAGAAGATAGTAACGACAATAGAAATAACGACTGTGTACGTGACGTAGCGACAAGTCAAGAGAAACATTAATTTTTATTTATGTTTGCTTTTAAATTTTACGCAACATAGTTTAAAAACCCGAAATAAACATAAATTAACCTTTAAACTTGCATAAAAAAATTTAAAAAAACGTCAGTACATGCATACTAAAATCGACAAAAAATTGTAAAATTTTATTTATTACACTGTCTAGCAAAAAAAATTACACTGAACACCTAATTTTTTTTTAAAAGCCCACACTAAAGGTATTACAAAAATAGCAAAATTTTTGATTTTTTAAAAGCCAATTTTTTGGAGGGGGTAAAAATGTGATTTTTCACTTTAAAAATTTTTTCCAGCTGATTGGAACTACATAGATCCATGAAATATGATGCAAAACATTCAAAAAACATCTTTCTATTACTGTTTAAAAGTTTATTGAAATAGCTATTATAGGGCTTAAGATATTGGTTTTAAAAGCCAAAAAAACGGCAAAAATTGCGTTTTTTAGAGTTTTGAATTTATATTTTGCACTTTTTCTCCAAAAATTAACTCGTTCATGAAAAACTAACGATCTGAGTATAAAATTTTTGAATTTTTCTTTCCTAAAAGTAGTTTTTTTGTTACAATTTTTTGAAAATTGCAATGTAAAATTGAGGTACATGCGGCAATCCAATGTCATGCCACTTAAAAATTGTATGAAAGGAGAAATTGAAAAACCATCTTTTCTTATCAAAATCACTTCATGTTACATTTATACATTTATAATACACATTAGGCAACCAAATTTGTGACTCAATTAAGATTTTAAACCTTATGTTGAAAATATGTTCTAAGCATGTTATGAACGTGTTTTATGCGCTGTTTTAGTACTATAAATTGGTTATAAAAATGATTCCAGCCTGTTATGTCTTTAATGTGAATAAATTTTTAACGCATTAAATATCTGTTATGAATGTGTTGCAAATATGTTTTAAATATTTCTAAAATGTACCAAATATGTATTGAAAGTGAATGAATAGGTACAAAGGTCTGTAAATGCGTTTTCTATAAATGTGTTATAAATATGTTTTGATTGTGTTTTAACCACAAGTTGATTGCATTTTGAGTACTCTGGGCCTATGTTATGTTGATGTTGTAAATATGTTGAAAAATTGTTTTGCCTATGTTTTAAGCATGTTTGAAATGCATGTTGATTCCATTTTGAATACTAAGGGTCTATGTTATGATGATGTTGAGAATATGTTGAAAATATGTTTTGCTTCTGTCTTAAACGTATTTTAACCGCAAATTGATTGCATTTTGAGTACTAAGGCTTTGTGTTATGATGATGTTGTTAATATGTTAAAAAAATATTTTGTTTAAGTTTTACTTCGCAGCAATACATTATGTAAACTATAAATTTATTAAAAAACTATTTCATGCATCTATGTAGTTCCAATCAGATGAAAAAAAATTTTAAAGTGAAAAATCATATTTTTATACTATCCTAAAAATTGGCTTTTAAAAATTCAAAAATTTTGCCATTTTTGTAGTATCCTTAGTGTAGGCTTTTAAAAAAAATATTAGATGTTCCGGGTAAAAAAAAGTTCGACTTTGTTGGCTAGTGTTATAAGAAAATGAATAATTTTTTAAGCAATAAAAACAAGTATAATATAAATAAAAAATTTTAATTAAATAACATTTCAATAATTAAGAAACGTAAGCGGAAGCCATTATAACGAACTTTGGAATCCAACACGCGTCATTTAATTCAAGTTTCCTTCAGTCAGTGACAAAAGTTTATATTACTACAGCAGTTCATACGTTAAATCCGTGTTTACGTATAATTATATACCTCATAGACATATAAGACATGGACTGCTAGTTGAATAAAAAGTCGCTGTTGTATTATTTGCATTAAATACGAAATACGCATGGCTGGTGAAAGCATCCATTGGTAACGGTTTTTAGCACTTCTTTTATATGAGTAATTCTATTATTATTTTTTAATATTAGTATTGACTTTTAAATGTAATTAACTTTAAATAACAAAAAACAGAATTTTAAAAATACAAAAATACAAAAAACTTTGCGTATTTAGTACATGATGCAAATAGCTTTACCGCGACTTTCTATTCGACGAACAATCCATGTCTTAGGCTGTTTTCAAAAACCTCATCTTGATTAATTTTCTTGTTCGAAAACCCCAACAAGATGCATCGCGATTTGCCATGATGTTTATCATAGCGTTTTTTAATTCATTTTTACGGGTTGATTGAGATGTAAACAATAAACCATGTTGAATACAATTGTAGAAAATCAAAATACAAATGCAGAGCTCTGCATTACAGTTAGTAAAGTCTGTGAACTAAATTAGTTTTTACTTGATCATTCGAAAACTTAAACCGAAATAAGTGAAGATGTAGCGTGATGGGAATAAGTTTTCGAAAACAGCCTTATACATCCATGATATACCTGGCTTTATCTGTGTGCGCATACAGATGCATTTATATGCATGTGTATATAAAAGTTACCATTAGATTTACGGCATATAGAGCTGTATTTGAAACCTTAACATTTTTAGTGTCAGATTGTTTTTTCAAAACTTTTCGTTCAAGCCGCAAGATACGTAAATGTTGCGCACATTAAATTTGGGTTTTTTTGATTTTGGCATTTAATTTATTATGATCAAAGTAGCTTAAAAATCATAATTATCCGAAAAAATGTATACATTTTAAAACACATAATATAAATTAATTTTCTATGAATTATTAATTTTTTTAACATTTTTCGATTTACATTGACAATACCGTATGACTTGAATGAAAACTTCAGTGTGGGGCGCATACGCCTCATGAAACACGAATTGTGTTAAATGGTTATAAATGAACTTGACCTGAAATTTCTGGTAATACAAAATTGAAACTTCAATTAATAACAAACATTAATAAATATTTAATAATTTAAAATAAAGAAAATACTTTTTAAATCCAAAAAAAAAAAAAAAAATTAAGCCCCGCCTATTAAAGAAGGTTGGTTTCCGAACAAATAATACCTGTTTTTCGTTTGTACCGTCGTGGTATCAACACATTGATTTTCCCAGTCTTCGTACTGGTATTAGGTCGGTCGAAAACTGAGTCAGACAATCCGATCGTCATGTCGGACCGGTTTGGTAAACAGTGCCGTATCTCAGCCACAATTCCTTCATCCAATTTTTGCTTTTGTATTAGTCGTTTTTTAGGTGTAGACACAACAGCAAAACCTCCACAATTATTAGTAGCACAAGGACCCGCCCCAAAATTATTCACAGCACTGGTTGTACTATTAACAGACACCATAACAGATTCAAATCGAACCCGAGTCGGTTTCATGACTGTTACTTCATTCTTATGTGCGTTAAAAGTCAAATGTTGATTCGGCACAAAGTGAGTAGTCGAATCAATGGGGGTGGATGGACGTTTATTATCTCGATCGGTAACTAAATGAGTTATTAGTTCTGAAATTTTATCGATTTTTGCATGAACTATGTAAAAAACAGCTTTAACTTAAAAATGTTAAATAATAGTAAAAACTTGCATTTCAATTTCGAATATTGTAATCTTTAAATTCTAAAAGTGTTAAAACATAACAATGTTCTGCAACATGTTTTGTACGGTTTTTTAATGTTGAAAATATGCATTTTTCAAAAAATATTTTGATACGTATTTTAAGTAACAATTTCATATCAGGACATTGGAGCCAAACAATTGTTGCTTCAACTCCGGTCCCTTAGCAACAAATTTTTGGGTCTAGCTCCTTAGAAATTTTAAATTCCAATTCCGAGCTCCTAGCTCCTAGCTCCAATTTTATTCTATTTTAACCACAGCTCCCCATTTTCAATCCATTAAAAGCTCTGATTTCGGTATTCAATTTTATGCTTGTTGTTTAATATTAAGCAATATAAAGATATTTAATTAACAGTTTTTATTCATTCTTAAAAATAAAATATCGTTAATAAAATCATCTTTTAAAGGCACCTTTAAATCACAGAACACAAATTTCAAGATTGAAAGTAATCTACGGATATTAGACACTGGTAGCGACAAAAAAGGTCAGACATACATTTTCATACTCATCAGGATATTTCTTAATAATTTAGTTATTAATCTGTAATACAAAGCAATAATAATTGCGTTCTAAAATCTCAATTTTGAATACAAAAA
>AGDA01059403.1:0-13967 GCA_000281935.1 Mengenilla moldrzyki | reverse complement strand
TGACAAAAAAAGCATTAGATGAGCAGTCAATTTCTATAAGTCCGTGGGACTCCGCCACTTCTGTAACTCATCTAACACAGATGTGAAAAAAAAAAATTTGATTTAAAAAAAAATCAATTAAAATGCACTGAGAAAATAGATAGTAAAAAAGTGACAATGAAATAATATAAGTATTATATTTATAATACAGCTATCAGATACGTTTATATAAAAGTGATTACATAGTGTTATTAAAACGACTAAATTAACTAAAATATATGTTGCTCTGTATTAAATTATAAATTTGGTTTCAGTAACTATATTACAATTGTAAAAAATATCTATTTTTCTCAGTATGAATACAAAATGAACAGCTTCTTTTTTAGCGGAATACATATGTAATATTTACGGGTTTTAATTCTTTTTTTCGTATTATAACCAAACACAGAATTTTTATCATGTAACAATCATGTATACATTGTTTTGGTTATACGGAAATTTAATGGTAACACTAGTTACTATTTAAAATGGACATCTCCGTTTTGTAAGGAAACTTGCAATTAAAATACTACGATTTTCTTCGGTCGAAATTTCACTGATTAATAACATAAGAAAAATACTTAAATATATTAATTTAAAATAAAGTAATTTATGCCACTTTGAAAATAAACGCCTCATATAAGCATAAAAATATATTTACATAAAGACAGGAATGAGTGTTTACGAATTGTGTCAAAATTATTTGCAAGCGTCAAACATAAACAAAATGGGAACTTTTTCACAGTTCGTTTTAATTAAAATTTTCCCTCATTATGCCTCGTAATCATTAGTGAACTATTACCTTATAATGTCAGATGTAAATTTTATTTCAAGCTATATTAAAATTTTATTTTCAAACTGTTATTATGACTAATGAGAAGCACTAATTGTTTTGCATATTATTTATTCATTTTCTCCAGCTTTATAATCACAAAATTTTATTTATTTTATAATTCTATTATTCACTAAAACGTCGGTTCGAACGCTTCGAGGAAATTTCTGTTTATGAGCAATTAGTGAAGAAAATTTAGAGCTTCTGATTTATTCCATAATTAAATTGTACAAAAAACTAATTATGCTCAAGCCAAAAATAATCTACATCGCAAAATAATGAAAATTGAATTTTGAGTCGAATTTTCTACAGTAATTAAACACCTGCTCCCCTAATAAGTTTAAGAAAATTTAACAGTATTTTAATGATTTACTTCATTTTCTAAAAATCAATATTATTAGATATTTTAATCTTTATATCTTGTTAGAATCAAGATATTAACACTAGATTTACCAAACCCATCATTTGGACAGATTTTTAATATTACATATAGTTTTTAATTATATAGTGCAGTGAATACATAAAATTTTTTTGGCGTGCATTCTGGTTACGTTTTTGGTTAATCCGAAATATAACTCAAGCTGCAACCAATGTTCGCCAAAATACGGTTACAACCAAGTTTAATTTCATTTTCTTTTTTTATTTGAAGTATTTGAAATTTAGAAACACAGAGTAAAAAAGTTTGTGTTCTGATTGCTTTTTATAAAAGGTTTCAAATTGTGATTTTAAGTTTATTTTCAAAGAAATAAAGTTACTTTGGGGTAATTAAGTTATTGTTGTTATTTTATAAAACAAGTAGATAAACGTTAATGTTCATTTCAATAGAGCTTTTTATTCAAAAAGAATGCTTTTTTTGTCACAGTAAATATTTGTTTTCGTATTTAAAGATCTGAACTTTTCAAGGTATTTTTAAAACGTATCCAACAAGTACTAAATATATTTGATTCATTTTCTAGTGTATTATTATGTGCAGCCAAATCAAATATGTATGTGTACACATTCAAATATAAAGGCTCGAATATCACAGTGGTCATCGTTCAATCCTAGGACTCAGACATATTTGAATTTGAGTCTCGGAAACACCAACGACTATAGGCACTTTTACCACTGCACATAATAGTACAAAATCAAAAAGTGTGAAAATTTTGCCGAATTGAGAAAAGTTTAAAACTTTGACTTCAGCAGACCTCCTTCCTTTTCTCTTCTCCACATCACATAATTTTGCCATGTTTAAGGTATTTTTTCTAGAAATTAAATTTTGGTGGATTTTAAATATAAAAACTGGATGATTTGAAGGTTTTCAACAAATTTAATATTGTTTGTAAGCTAAATAAGTAACAATTTTGTAATGTTAGCTTTTAAAACCAAAGGCACACACAGAAAAAATATAATACCTATGATATTATTCTGTTAATTGTTGGAAAAAGTTTTAAATAAAATATAAAATTATGGCGGTATTATTAGTGTGAAAATATATAAATTGTTGGTACGACTGAAAAAAAGGAAAAAATCGAATATACACTTAAATCTTTATTTACTCGAGTGATATGTTCTCAAAAAAATCGTGTAAAAATAGAATTAAATGTAAACAATATTAAAAAATTTATATTAGAATTCATTTATTTCATGCTTACACATTTTAATTCGTTAAATATAATATAAAATCAAAAAAAATTCTCAGAATATTAAAAATTATGTTAAAACAAAACATTTTGTGTAAAATAAGATTTTTTTTCTTTTTAACTCGTGTTAAATCAAATTTGCTTAGGAAGATTAATGAATGTATTAAATAAATTGATTTTATTGAACCCAGTTTTTTATATTATTAAAAAAATATGTTATTTAACATTTTATAAAAAGATTTGTTTTTCATTAAGAAGTTCACTTATAGCAATTTCTAAAAAAACTATTATTGAAATTTTTGCAATTTTAATATTGTTTGTCACTTCATGAAAAACTATTGCTTTGCAAAAAGTATAAAAAGTAATCACCTTTAATATTCAAATTAAAATATGTTAAAGTAAATGTTTAATAAATAAATTAACAAAAATAAAACAACTTGTTAGTCTAAATATTCAACGAATTAATTGATACCAAGAGCTTGAAAAACCTATTGTGTTGATATGGAAACCAATAGTTTTTAATTATACACAAAAATCAGTATAATACTTTACGTAAATATACTCTGTTCCGTTTAATTAACATAATTTAGCTATAAAATTTTATATAGAATCAACGTTATAAAATTCACATTATGATAAATTGCAGATAGCAAATGTTGATTATATTTTTTGTACATTTAGTATACTCTGGAGAACTATTACCACCGGAAAAGAAGGAAATATCAATAACAGCTCAAAATGATACATCCAATAAGAAATTGCACCGACTTCACAATTTCGAAGACTGTTGCCGACAACAAAAGGTGTCAGAAGGCTGCTTACCGTTTTGCAATATTGCAAAAATTATTGACGGCAACATTAGTAATTCATACGACTATAATTCGTGCATTGCATACACGCCGGTTATTGTACAGTGCATGGCCGACGGTCGCAATCACGTGCCATGCTGTATTAAAGAACGTGTACCTGACATATGTCAAGAAACATGTCGCGGAGAAGAGACAATGCTAACTGATAACGTGAAAACTCATTTCTCATGTAGCAGTTTTATGGAGGAGATAATAGGCTGTATTTCAGAAGGAATAGGTAAAATTTTTCCTCAGTTAATTGTAGGAGCAAAATTTTAATCTGTTATTCAAAATTATGAAACTAAGGCTGTTCTGAATATTGAATATTTTAATTTTAAAGATAAGTACTTTGAAATACTAATATATAGTTAGATTTTTACCAATAAGAAATCTGTGAACTCTAATCAAAGGCTTTTTTTAGATAATATTAATTTCAGTAATTTCTACCTAAGTAGCTTTTTTACATAACTTTTTACTTATTTAAAAATGATCAAATACTATTATTGTTTATAATCACGTTTAAAATCCACTGTTGACATTTTTTTTTAAATTTCAATGTTTTAGATTTTCACGCTAACTTTTTTTCTAAAATTTTGAGAAAAATATAGGCATAACTTTTAGACATATATTTTTCTTAAAAGATTTTGCAATAAATTATTTGATTACAAAGTTGATGAGAAACTTTTTTCACGTCCTACTTAGTTTTTTTCTTTCCATTCAGAAATTTTGCCTAAATACCCGGAAAACGTTAGAGTAGAACCACTAACTGAAAAATCAATAAGAGTTACGTGGAGTTCACCGAAAGCAAATGCCGATTCAGTGACTGAGTATGCAATCAACGTAACATCATTGAAATTTTTTGATAGAAATATTGCAAGAATCAGTGATATTGATCCTAATAAACCTCCGATTCCATTAAAGTCATACAGTATTCAAGTCAAGGTGCCGGCTACAAAGAATTCAACAGTTATTGGAAATTTAATACCTTATACAATGTATCAAATACAAATGATTGCACTGAATATTCACGGCTCCAGTTTACCGTCATATGCCGTTCGTACTATGACCCTAACACCTGAAAAAATGAAACCGAATAATGTTAGTGATGCTCCACAGTTACCAGATATAAAGCAATGCTGCATCGATAAAGGAATTGCACAGAGCAAATGCCTCGATAAATTATGTGATCCAATCAAAGCTGCAGATACCGAAGTAACAGATTTAATGATTTGTGCTCCGTGGGGTTCTAACGTATTTAAGTGCTTGACTAATAATCTTGACCATACACCCTGCTGTAGAGCGCGAGGGTTACCGAATCAGTGCCTCAGTTTATGTTCTGGAAACGTAACGACACTTAACTATACTTATTTTAAGTAAGTATTTATCTCTTCTATAGCCATTCAAACCAAAATTTCTTAAATTATGGGCTGCAATTCCAAATGGAGTCGTAACGCAAAATTTTAGAGTCATAATACTTCAAAAAAATTGAATAAATTAATTTAAAGTTTTATATCTTCGATCAATTTTTAAAAGTAATTTTTTAAATAAAAACCTTTAATGACGTTATTTTTTGAATTTGAACATTTGTGACGTCACTATTATCTCAGTATTGACGTCATTCTAAATTGAACAAATAGTGCGGATCATAAATCTTTAATCTAGCCGTTAAATTGAATTATTTAGGGTCGCAGAGATATTTATAATATTAAGTAAGGTCCCAGGCAAAAAAATTAAGAACTAATTTGAAAAATATGTTTTTAATCACTAGAAAAAAATTAAATTAAATTTCAGTAATTAATTGGCATGAAGTTATTTATAAAATTTATTTTTCTTATCTCTTAAATAGTTAAACTAGTTCCTGTGACCCATAAATGCTTTAAAACAATGTTAAAATTTAGTGTTGTTTTCGTTTTCAATGCTTTACAAACCGTTTAAAACTATTGTTAATTTCCTAGTTGATAGAATCATGAAAAACATTGTTGTAAAAAGGAAGTAAAACATTAGTTTCGTCAAAATCGATAATGACTATATACATATCCTCATATATCTACACTTAATATGTTTTTTTCAGTACTAAAATTACAATTTTTTAAAAACATATAAATTTCAATAATGAAAAACTATATTTTTGTTTTAAAAATGCTTTAAAACAAACGTTTTAACAGCATAACATGTTTCGAACACTTTTGGCTCGTAGGGGTGTTTCTCAACGTGGAATCTACGCTCATAGGGCAGAAACTTGTTAGTTAAGGGGAGGGACAATTCAAAAATAGACTTTAGATTAAAGCTAACTAAACCGAAGTCTAATACAAAATTTCTGTGTAGCAAGCATCAAGCGCAAGAATTACACTAATTTAATTTAAAAAATCTATATTAATTTTTTTTAAATTTGAATTTCAGTTTGTCATTATGTTTCGAATTTTTACTTACTGTATCTTGATGACAATTTCATAGTGATTTCTATCTAAAACTTGCCATTTGTTTCTTAAGTTAATAAATAAATTTTTTAATATAAAAAATTACATAACGGAGACATAAAATTTTTAGACATTTTAAAGATGGGGCGTGGCCCAAAAAAGGTTGAAGTTAACTAAAAACATAAAAGCGGTTGTTTGAAACTAAAAAGTGTTATGCTCATTCATTTTAATGATTGTTTCATAGAATCATGGAAAAAAATCTGCAAATATAAATAAAATTCTAAATTTTAAAATTTTTATAATGAGATAATTAATTAACATTGTTAAAATCAAGAACTAAATTTTATATGATAATTTATAATTGTACTCCATGCTTTAAAATTTGATTTGCGTTTTAATTACCGTTATTGGTAAATTGACTTCTAGGTGTTTTTTTTACCTTTTTTTGTGTTAAAAATAAAAAAATGTTTAAACAGCATATACTATTTAAATTAAAAAAGCTCTCTTCTAAAAAAACTCATCTGAGTTGAAAAATTTAATTTTAAATCCAATTTTTGTTTCAAATTCAATATTTCTTATGCTTTCAATTCACAAAGGAAGTTTAAAAAAGAATAAATGCTTCTAAAAGTTTTTTTGAATAACGAAATTTTTTTGTCTTTTTTTTTGAAAATTAAATTTAAACGTATAAGTGTTGTAAAAAGTATATATTACGCATTGTAAAGTTATATTAATCAAAAAATTGGGTTTCAAACTTTTTTTGTTGCTATTATATTAGCGAACAAATTAGGGAGCAAATTTGAACTTTGTTACCTCAAACAAATGTTATATTTTCTGGAAACACATATTAAGTGTATGATAAAACAATTTTGAATTTTTATGTTACTTTTTTGAAATAAAGTAAATGTATTTCCATAATATAAAAGTTTTTTCTACTTTACCCCGATTGATAAAATAAATCGAAAAGTAGCTCAAAAAATTAATTAATTAAAATAACATTCTTATAGTCGTAGACAAACTACAAGGACTATCCCGAAAAAAGGTCTCCTATAGTTTTAGATATACAAAAAACCGTTTGGTTTCTATAATTGTTACATCATTTTAAAGGTTGAAGAAAGTTTTATTTTTCTACATAATCGCCATTTCGGTCGATGCATTTTTGTAGAGACTGTGGCAGTTTTACAATGCTCATATCGTACCAGCTTGACGCCATACACTTCGGGAAGCATTGAATCTTATCTTTCACTTCGTTATCAGAGCAGAACTACAATCCAGACAATTGTTTCTTCAACTAAAGGAACAGGTGATAATCGCTGGGTGCCAAGTTGCAAAGTGTATGGTGGGTGTGTGATCATGTTTCAACCAAAATTTTGCAGGAGATTGACTGCTTGACGGACGACGTGAGGACGGGCGTTGGCATGAAAAATGCTTAAGTCCTTGCTCACACACTTCGTCAATTGACGATAAATTTTCAATGGAAAGTTTCCACCGACTTAACAACTTTTACGTTCAAAAATCGAATAACTGCCTGAACTTCGCATTTGGCGGTAACATTCAACGGGAGCTCCATTTTGAATGACTGCCAAGCCAAAACTGAGTATCCAAGTGAAGCACTTTGGTGTTTATGGGGTAGCGGAGAAGGTACCACCACAACAGTATTTCCAACAACTGTATTAAAAGTTCCTCTACACCCCAAGAAATAGGAGACCTTTTTTTAGGATTGTCCTCGCATATTTGACACAATAAACCACCTTTAAATAAATGAACAGTTAACGAATTTGGGATCTATTTAACTTTTTTCTTTTAAACATGTTTTTTTTCAAGAAAACTTTTAATGAATTAAAAATATACATATTGGAGAGTTTTATAAAGTACTCTTTTAAATTTTACAAAACTTGATACAAAAAACTTTTTATTTTATTCTCCAATTTTTTCCTATATAACGTAAATAATTGTATTTTCACAGAAAGAAAAACGGAAAGCATTGAAATTTTCAATTAGCAAAGTTTAGATTTAACGGAAATTGAACTTGCAAACTTTTATGTTAAATAACACCTTCTTGATAATTGATTTTTTTTTTTCATTTTTCAAACGATGTGTCTTTCTATAAAAAAAGGTGCCTAAGATATATGTCTGAATATACCAATTGCTTAATGCAAGGTTATGGAGTATTACCCAGTGCTCCAGTAGATTTCTATACCAGTTACATTGATATCGAGTTTGCAGTGTTCTTTTGGTCGCCGCCGAAAACCTTAAGCGATACTGTGACCCATTACAATTTATACTATAGAATGCTCAATTTGTTCAATGATAAGAATAGTCGATCTGAAGAGACCAGTTTAGAGTTTGATGAGGATTATATTGATGAGTTCGACGACAACTACAAACGAGTAGCTAACGTCAGATCGCCGCATATTTTAGAAAACTTGCGAGGAAATACGAGCTATGAAGTTTACGTAGAAGCTGTAAATATTCATGGTATTAGCGAACCGAGCACTAGAATTGTTTTCAAAACGAAAAGCAAAGTAAGTTACAATAGTGTATTATTAATGAGTCTTATAATTAAAATTTTAATATATTCTGCCCTTTTTTTCGATAAAAGTTTCACGCTAAAGAACAAAAAGCATACGACAATCTAATATGCTTGGAAATTCCTAAATTAATTATTTAAAATTATTGTGCCTTTTTAAATGGAAACTCTTATTGATTTTATTTATATTTTATTGAAATCAACACGACATATGTGAATAAGTTTATGCAAAATTTTTGAAATTTTATTACTAATTGTGTGAAATTATTATTTTATGAAGTACAGTTTTTATCATTTTTCAAAAATTTTGCACATTATTTAAACTTTAATTTTTTAACCCTTTCCTTAGTAACTTTGAATAAAACAAAAAGAAAAAAAGATGAATAGGAGTAGAAATTTGTTTGAATTTGTTTAATTGGATCATAGCTCACTTTAGAATTAAGTTTAGTTTTAAATATAATTGTCGACAATTTGTTTTTATTTTAAAACTTTAAAAAACATTTAAGCTACACCGAGAAAAATGAATTGCTAAAATAAAACATTTAAATTTATATTGCTCATTTTAAGAAAAAATAAGCTTCTCAAGCAAAAATTTATATTTGATTTCAATTAATAAATATTATTTTATGTTTTAATTACTGTAATTATAGATATTATAATAATAAAAAATTTGCTTAATATTTTCTGCAAGGTAAAAAAAAAACTGATCTGAGTACTCTTAGAATAATAAGCTAAATCAGAAGTTATTGTAAGTTTTTTAAGAATTCCGATGCTAAGTTAAGTATAAGAAAGTTAATATTTTTAAAAATAAGGCCTTTGATTTGAAAACTAAGTGTATTATTAATTAAAATTTATAAAAAATTATATAATATAGAACCCCTTTTAGTTGTGTTAAAACACCATTTAAATATTGAGATAGAGTTAGAGAAAAGGAAGTTGATTACCATTACTTATAGAAATATAGCATATTATTCAATCAAATATAATATTGTTAAGAAAAGTAATCTATTTTTTCGGTTTAGTAATGAATTTTTGAAAAAATAAATCGATTATAATTAGACGAAGAAATTAATTTTTGATCATGGGCTTTAATTTTTAATTTAAGGAAAGAAAAATCGTCTTAAAATATTTTTTAATATGACAAATTTATGTGCTAAAATTACACTTATTCAGTGTAAAATAGTTTTACTAGCATGCGATCAGAAATAACTTTTTGTAACTTAAATTTTTTTATATTTATTTGCTTCTAAACATATATGATGTGATAATAAATATTATTTTTGGACAAATATGTTTTCCGAGAAAAAATTTTTTGTACAAGGCAGTATAATACCAAGGGGTTGAAATTGAAACATAAAAATGTAAAAAACCGATCCATAGTCATGTTTTGACTAGTAAAATTTTTCTTAATAAAAGCAGAAAATATAAACATACTAGTTATTAATTTAAAAACAAAATATGTCTCAAGTATCACAAAACCGATTACACTGTCTAGAGAAAAAAATTTACCTCGAACACCCGATATATTTTTTAAAAGCCTACACTAAGGATATTATAAAAATTGCAAAATTTTTGAATTTTTAAAAGCCAATTTTTTGGAGGGGATAAAAATGTGATTTTTCACTTTAAAAATTTTTTCTAGCTGATTGGAACTACATAGATGCATGAAATATGGTGCAACACATTCAGAATATATCGTTCTATTACTGTTAAAAATTTCATTGAAATAAATTATATAAAGCCTAAGATATTAGCTTTAAAAGCTAAAAAAACGGCAAAAAATTCCGTTTTTTTTGAGTTTTCAATTTATATTTTGCACCTTTCCTCCAAAAATAAATTCGTTCATGAAAAACTAACCATCTTAATATAAAATTTTTGAGTTTTTCTTTAAATCGACACCACAAAAAGTTATTTCCTAAAAGTAGTTTTTTTAGTTACAATTTTTTGAAAATTGCAATGTAAAATTGAAGTACATGCGGCAACCAATGTCATGCCACTTAAAAATTGTATGAAAGGAAGAAATTGAAAAATCATTTTTTCTCGTCAAAATCACTTCATGTTGCATTTATACATTTCAATATACATTGGGCAACCAAATTTGTGACTCAATTAAAATTAAAATTTTATACAATTTTTAAGTGGCATGACATTGGTTTCCACATGTACCTCATTTTTACATTGCAATTTTCAAAAAAATGTAACTAGAAAACTACTTTTAAGAAATAATTTTTTTTTGGTATCGATTTAAAGAAAAACTCAAAAATTTTATACTGAGATGGTTAGTTTTTCATGAACGAGTTTATTTTTGGAGAAAAGGTGCAAAATGTAAATTGAAAACTCGAAAAAACGCGATTTTATGCCGTTTTTTGGTTTTTAAAGCCAATATCTTAGACTCTATAATAGCTATTTCAATGAAATTTTTAACAGTAATAGAAGGATGTTTTTTAAATGTTCTGCACTATATTTCATGCATCTATGTAGTTCCAATCAGCTAGAAAAAATTTTTAAAATGAAAAATCATATTTTTATCCCCTCCAAAAAATTGGCTTTTAAAAATTCAAAAATTTTGCAATTTTTATAATATCCTTAGTGTAGGCTTTTAAAAAATATATCGGGTGTTCGAGGTAAAAAAAAAGTTTGAATTTGTTGGCTAGTGTTATTTATGTTGGTATGAAAATTTAAAATGAGAAAAGTCAATTTTTACTAAGTTGTACTGCTTGTTTTATACATCATTTTGCCCCTTCTCAATTCTCATGTTGTTAAACTGATTAGTTGAAGCTAGGGTTTGTAACCGGAGAGAAGTAGAAACCAAAAACCAGGGGTTTCACTATTTTTAAAAACTAAAAAACCGTTTTTTTTAAAAAAAGTTATTTTAAGCATTTAATGCTAAAGAGCCTGACTTTTTGCTAATTGAATCAAATTTTTGTCAATTTGGTATAAAAAAGTTGACGTATTTTACCTTAAGGCCTTTTTCTTCAACTCAATATAAATGAGTTAACTTCTACACTTTAGAATTCAAATTTTTGTCCACTTAGCAGTGTTGGGTACGCGGAGAATGAAACCGCTGCTGCTAAGTGTAAACTATTTCAATCAATTGTTTATCGCAGAGATTATCAGCATTTTTTGGTTTGCAGTCTCCCAAATAATCGGTTTTTCTTTTTAAAAAATTGGAAAACATTCTTTTTTAAAGCATTAAACAGCGAAAAATTAAAAATTTATACTTACTATTTTTCTTGAAATAACATAAAAAATCTAATTTCAATTGTTTCGATAATATCCATATTGAACCTGAAAAAATGCCGAATTTTTTATTTGAAGTTTTTGCGGCGCTTTAATGGTGACATTGTAGCTCTCAGGAAGCTGTGACCCACTCTTTATGAGTCACTAGTCTATCGGCTGTGTAAAATAAAAGTTTGTTGTAAATTATTTGAAAAGTTATTGAAAAAACGGAAACCCTTGTGATTCTAAGATGGCCGTTGATAGTGGTAAGCAGCGGATCACAATAATAAAGATAATTTAAATAAATTTTTAGTTAAATGTCGAAAACTGAGTAGCTAACTGAGACAGCGATTGTGGAATATTGGTGGAATATTGATTTATTTCGATTGACATAATTCTCGTCGATTAAGATTTTAAACGACTTAATTTAATAACGTTATTGATGATTTGTAAATTATATAGCTAAATGGTTTTGGATATAAGTTTTGAATCATATTCAGTCATTATAAAATGATAGAATAGTGTAATTGAAAATTTTATTGCTTAATTAATTTTTTTTGTATTTTTAAATTTTATTAATTTACGTATTTTTTTTAAATTCTTAAAAACCTCAATAGACCAGAATTAGTTTCTATAACTAGTGGCACTGTTAAAACTAAATAGGAATTGTGATATTAAAGCTTCTATATTAGGCAGCAAATAACATTTTTTAACACTTAATACAAATATCATTTGTATTTTAAATCATGAACATTTGTGAACATTTTATTTAGTACATTTGTTAGTAACAAAATATTCAATCATTTAGAATAATCGTTTAATGAAAAAATGATATAAAAGCGCCTGAAAATTTATGTTAAAACAAAAATGCATTTGCATAGATACAAATGAATAAAATCGAGAAAGCTTTGGTGTACAATATCACGGAATGTTGCGTGAAAGCGAACTTGTCAAGTGTTTGTTTACCGCTTTGCACATATGATACATCGGTTTCAGACATTAGTTTGTTGGCAGCTGCGTGCAGTAGTCAATTTCACAAGTTGCTACGATGTGGAGCTGGTGGTCGAGACCACGAGAATTGTTGCAGCAGACGCGGAGTTCCAGCCAATTGTTTGAGCTTATGTTCCGGTATCGTTGACAGGTCCTTGCTCAATGTTACTGATGAATGTGTTTCTTTTGTGGGCAATATTATTCTCTGCTTTGAAGAAGGTACTTTTGTATAATAAGTAGTAAATATGTCCAAATTTTCTATACTGTATAGAAAATTTCCGTTAATTAATTTACTCCCGAATTTTAAATACTTGTTACATTTTCTAATTAGCTTTTAGTGCTTATGAGTAAATAAGCTCAAATTAATACCAATTTTTAAACAAAACTAAATACAATCATAAGGTAAAAATATTTAAAATATTTTTAGTAGAATATTTAAAATATTTTTAGTAGAATATTTAAAATATTTTTAGTAGAATATTTAAAATAATTTTGTGTGGTAAAATATTTTGTGGCTCCCTAAAAAAGTTTGGTGGCCCACTAATTTTAATTTTTCTTTCTGTGACCCCCTTGAAATATACTGTGGCTCACATGTGAGCCATATGGCCGCCGTTCAAAAACCCTACTCTAAAAAACGTCCTAAATTATAGCACAAGTTTACTTAATTTTTAATTTTCACTATTTTTTATTCCATTTTTTGTAAAATAAGAATAAAAATGAAGAAAGTTCTGAGGGAAAATTGGTTAAATGAATTGATTTTTGGTCTTATTATTTTATTTTGAAGACTTAAACATTTCTAACTTGAAATTGTCCACTTTACATATTAGTAAGGAAACATATCAGGTTATTAGACTCCAATTTTTTTCAAAAGGCATTTGTTTAATTGGACATATTATTTGCCTAAAATACCTATACTCGTTCGTGCTTTAAGTTTATAAAGGATCAGTTACAGAGATCGGAATTAAATATTAACGAGCACTATAAATCTTTATACCATAAAAGGGAAAATTTTCGAAAAATAATCTGTAAATTGAAATAAGGTCCATAAAAATTTATATAGAATTTTTTACTAAGTTTTACTCTGCTTAAAATTAAAAAAATCTTACGGTTTTTCCGTTTTTAAATTTTTTTTGATATTTAAGTTTTTAATTTATATAAGGTCCACAAACTACGGTTTGTGTTTTTGTAAAAAAAATGTCACAATGTTACATTGCACTCATATACACATATGTTTTGCATGTGTTTTTTTCAGATTATGAAGTGAAGGAAGGGGTAAATTTGAAAAACAATTATTAATAATTACAGTGTTACACTGTAGGAAAAATTTTTCTTAATATGTGTAACGTAATTTGTGTATTTTGAAATAAATAAATTAAAAAATGTCGTATCCAACAATTTTTAAAAAAAAAAAAAAAACAACAACAACAAAAAATCTAAAATTTTTTTTTTTCAAATATAGGCACAATTAAAATTTTTTTGTAAATCTTATTACAA
>AGDA01059392.1:0-10752 GCA_000281935.1 Mengenilla moldrzyki | reverse complement strand
TTTCAAGTAACATTCCTCTTGTAGCATATACAAATAAGAAAACTAACCTCATAACAATATTTACCAAATATATGAATAATTCTTCACGATTTCGGTACAAGCCAGGAATATGTATGATGCAAGCAGAAATATGCATATAATATACGAAAATATTTTAATTCTAAAACAAATAGTGTAAAAAATAGAAGAATTCTATTAAATTTAATAGAAATATCTCTTGCCCCAAATCGTGAAAAATTTAGTCTTATATTCAGTCGATATTTTTATCTGTGTATTTGTTTTCAAATATACATGTGCATATATATCGCAATGTATACAGAATGTATTGCCTTTCGAAAACATTTTTTTTTCAATAGTCGTATTTAAAACTAAATAGACTTCAAGATAAGATTTGATTTTCACTTTATTAAAATAAATTGGTTTATTGATTTCTACATAAAAATAAAAAACTGAAAATGTGGTAAAAGGGTAAAAGGAAGTGATTTAAAATTTATCTTCGAAAATTGCACTCATAGTTATATCATTTTTATTAAATTTTGCTTCTATGTATTTTTGAAAAAAACACTTATGAATTTTACATTAGCAAACGACGAGACACTAAAGTAAATTTATTTTTACAAAACCGGAAGGAAAAAGGAATCGGCTTGTTCAAACTAAATGTCATTTGTACTTTTCGAAATTTACGTTCCTAGTCTCTAAAACATCTAATTAGAAGGCACATTAATTTAATTTCAGATAAAAATCCGAAAGTCTCTTTTGAATTAAAGAAATTAGAGAGTTGTTGAATTTTATTTAGGATTTTAGTTTAATTGATTTTTATACAGTATACGCAAAATTAAAAACGTGTAATTTTTAGGTCATGAAAAATGTAATTTCAATCTAAATTTTCCTTGAATTTTTTATGTTTATCGAACTGAATAAAAAGTATGTTATTTTCCTTAATTTATAATATAAAACTTTTTTTTAAGAAATGTAAAAAAAAGTATAAATGTAACAATGACATTTAAACAACAATCCTTTTTTTTCTTAAAACATTATCTTCACTAAAAAGTTTTGTGTCTTAATCACAATTACTTAGAAAATCTTAAAATACATTTTTTACAAATAATAATTAAATTTTGTACGTACCCGTAGAACACAATCGTGCTAAAGTTGAGCTAAAAAAGTGACTAAAGTTTGCTAATAGCTTTCTAATTTTATATTATTAATATAGGCATTTTGAGACTGATTTAGCAAAATTTTAGTAAGTTGAAATTTAATTTACATTAAAGGTTTGCAAATGATAAATTGAATTTGTGATTAATTTTAGTCTTATTATATAAAATAATCAAGTAATTACAGATATTTTTAAATAATTTTTGGTTTTTTTTAGATATTTTTTAGATGTGTTTTAAGAATTTAAAGACGTATTTTAGACCCATTTTAGGTGTTATTTTAGATTCTTTTAGAAAAAAACAAATTCTTGGAAAATTTTGACATCAATTGTCATTAAAAATTTAAAAAAAGCAAAAAAGCTAAAAAAAATAGTTATAAAAATTTTAGTTTTTAAAAATAAAATATAGTCGAATTTGAGATAGTATTATATTTAAAAGTTAAAATTTTGCTCGTTTTAGAAAAATAAATAAAAAATATATTTTATAGCAACTTAAAAAATAATTTCAAATTCTGTTAGTTAGTTTATATCAAGGATTCCCAACCTTTTTTTACTCTAGAGCGCATGCTATAATATCCATAGAGTGGCAGGCACAATCAATTTTAATCGACAAATACCTTCCATAACTTTCTATTTTCACATAATTTATTTTCTTATAATCATAATTTTCAAGTGAATGATAGAGAAAAATGTTGCAAATAATAAAATATTCGAATTTCAAACATACAAACGTATTTTATAAAATTGGGCGCTTAAACAAATTTAAACACTAACAAATAAATAAAAGGAACTCCCATTTTTAATTAATGTTTATGAAGAAATTTCGTCTCTGTCGAATAGTGGCGGGCACATGTGAATCATTCCGCGGGCGAATTAGTGCCCGCGAACACGGAGTTGGGCATTTCTTTTTATATCATTATACCTTTCACTTAAATAAATATTATAAAGGCAATAAAGATATGCAAAATCAAAGAAGTACACTAAACTAAACTAAACCAAATCGCACTAAGTCAAATTAAACTAAAATAATTAAATTTAACTAGATTAATCCAAACCAGATAAAACTAATCTAAATCTGTAAATCACAAAAGTCAAATCAAATAAAATTGAATTAAATCAAAACAAACTGAATTAAAATTGAATTAAACCAGTAAAGAAGGTTATTTATTTCGAATGTTCTAAATTGCCTTCAGCTTATTTTCGATTCAGTTCTAAAATTCCATTTGTTTTCGATTTGGTTTCAATTCCATTGGTTTTATAGAATTTTAATTTGTTTGGTGTATTTTTAAAAAAAATTATTTATCAGCGAAAAAAATTTATGGTATTTTAGCATTATTTATTGCTAAAATGATAACTATAAGAAATATTACAAAATCAATTATAATAAACTTCTAATATAAGCAATATTTGATTCCCTTAGAGAATCTATAGTTCATGTTGGTTTTGGCTTAACTTGATTTGGCTTAGTTTAATTCGGTCTACTCTATTTGGTTTAACTAAAAGAAATGAAAGTGTTTTCCCAAAATGATTTTGAAATGTTAGTTTTATAAAAAATTAATGAAATGTAGTAAGAATTTATATAAAAATTAATTTATGAACAATACAATTTCAAAAAAAAAAAAAACGAATATTTTAATACAAATTTGTAACAATATTTTGCAAAATTTGAAATTTACAAGCTAAGTATTTTAAATAAAGAGGTATAATATTTCTATTGACTCTTATTGTAAAAAATGATTAGTACCATGAAAGTGTTTCTTTCTTACATTAATGAACAATTCTGTTGAATTTTATATTTTTTAAGAACTATTTTTATAAATTTTATAATTTTTTTTAGTATTAATAAAATAGTTTATTGGCTAAAAAATAATAAAATTTTCATTATTTTATGAGGTTTTTTATTAAATGTAGTACATTATTTTTTTGAGTGTATCACATTAGCCTAAAGTTTATAATTTCTTAAAAGAATTTTAATGAGTAAGAAATTTATTGGTGGGGTTTGTATTTTTAAGTTATTTTTGATGCTTGCAAGTAAAAAAAAACATTATAACTTTAGAGAAATTTTTATAAGTTAATTTTATATAAAAAAAAACTTACTTCGTTTTACTAAAATAATTATTATATTAACATAGCTTAAAAAATCGTTAGTATGTTACACTAAAAAAATAACACGTTATAGTAGCAACTTTTAATAGTTACTTAACTATTTACATAAAATGGTTAAAGTAATCAAGAATATGGTTTTCTTAAGAATTTCAAAAAACTTTATTTAATTTTTTTTTTAATTTTGCGAGTTATGGATAGCCTTTATTTATCCTTCAAAACAGTTCTAATAACTATGTTTGTAGCTATTAATATATTTTTTGTTCGCTAAGTACAATGTAAATGTCACACATATTTTAATTGTTAGCCAACTACTTTAAAATAGTTCTATTGGCTATTTTTATTGGTTAAGGAAAAATTAACCAATAAAATAGTCGATTCTCTCGAAGTTTTTTTTCTTAGTGTAATTATTCACGCAGAAAATATTAGAAAAATAAGAATAAATATTTGGCTTTTGAAAAAAGTATAAATTATTTATTATTAATTTAATTTCCATCGTAAATAAAATTTTATTTAAAAAGCACGAACGTTTATTGGAAAATATCAGGTGATCGGCGAACAAATTAATTACAGAGTTTCATTTTATTAAAAAAAAAACACGCGAATTTTAGAGGAAACATTTATACGCAAAATAAGCTTAATATTCCTTTAGCGTTTTGAACCCTTTTCAAAATGAAAGAAAAGTTAATTGAAATTTTCCAATTGTTAATCATTACCGTTTCATCATAATAATTATTTTCTCGAAAGTATAATCGAATAATGAAGAGAAAAAAATGATTGCCGACAAAGTGTTCAAAATTTTGGAAAACTCATAGAAAATTCAGCCGCCCTATTTTCCGAAACGACACCAATCACAGAGTTCTTATTATCGATCGTTTATCACAAGCAGCAACCCTTGCATTCATTTGAAAACTTCGAAACGCCATTTTCACCCCTTTGAAATTTTCACTTGTTCGAAAGCAAAAAAATGCCGAAGCAAAAAATTAAAAATATAGCGGAAAACGTGGAAAATTGACAAATGCTAATTTTCCAGCAAATTAATTATAAATAAAATGAGCCTTTTTATAGTGATAAATGTTAAAGGGCTAATGCTTTTTTAACGAACGGTCTGAATAAAAAATGGAATCGCGACGAAAAATAGATAATTACTTTAATAAATTCTGCAAAAAATTCAACAGTTGGCTTATTAAAAAATAATCACCGAATTACGAAAATAAATTTGAATTCATGCAAAGAGATAATCAAGAGTTAAAATATTTTAAGACGATCATTTGTCGTAAATTTTTAACTATTTTTTTATCATTATTAATTTCACTAATTCCAAAAATCTGATTATTATTCTCATTAATATTTCAAAATTGTTTAAATAATGTATAAATATTACAAAAACTTATTTTTTATTTTGAACATCTATTTTTACATTACAGAAATGTTCTTAATGTCTTTTAACAAATGATCAAAATTAATATTTAAATGATTCTAAACACAGTTTGGTTAACATTTAAATACATTTAAACTGTTCAGTAAAAAGTATAATAAGATCTAAATTACATTTTCATAAAAATGATAGTTAACAGTAAAAAATAAATGACAAAATAAATTTTAGAAATAATAATGTGTTTTTCAAAATATTACTCGATAAATATGTTTAAAAACAAAATATACACTGAAAAAAATGTTTAAAGAATACATTCTTTAGACGAAGTCCTTAAAAATTAAACAAAATTTTTTTATAATAATAAAAGAATTTTTTAATGTTTAAAGAACAGTGTTCATAGATATGCTCTTTAAATACTAAAGATTATTTTATTTAGAATTTATAAAAAACATGTTATTTTAGTCTTATTATTTTTTTTGCAAGTAATATTGTTTTTTGATTTTAGAAGCACTAAGCTTCAATGATATTATACTTTAAAATTTTAATATACTTATTTTAAAACTATTTAATCATTAAATTTCAAAATTCTCAAGATAAAATTATTTTTATAAGATTCGCAATTCTTCTTTTTTTTTTTTTAACTGAATTTTTTAAAAGTCGTAAAAGAAATAACGGTTTCTTAACAAAAATAAAGTAATTAATATCATTTTATCTAATATGAATCACTTTCAGTAAACTTTATTTCATTATTAAACAATAATAGACCAAACCAAAATATTTAAGATTACAAAAAGATGTTTTTTATTAGTATAATAATGTCTTTACAATTAAAATAAATCTGTTATTAATATTTCATCAATTTTTTTAAACGTATAAGAAAAAGTTTATAAACGTATTCAAAAAAAACTTTGTTAAAGCAAAAGCTCTTGATGTTACAAAATTAGTTCTTTTTATTTACTCCATTATTATTTTTAAATTAATTGTTTGAAATTTAACGACTAGTAAAGAATTCTTTATTAACTAAAGAATGAACCCTATAAAATAGAGTTGATTTCCGTTAAATAAAATTTTCTTTACTGTCATAATTTAAAGGCTCATTTTTTAAAAATTAAACGAAATTCTATAACTGCTAAAGTCTACTTTTCTCAGTGTAGGCTTTTATGATTCTTTTAATAATATTCAAGTCTTTTAAAATTTTAGTGTTAGAATTTACTTTTATAATTTTAATAGATATGTTGGCCCTTTTTGCTTAAGACCTGCTAACGTTTTTTGCTTATTTAAAATTTCTACTGACTCTTAATTTATAAAATTTTAGTTCTATCGTTTATAACGGAGGTTAACGTTTCAAAAACAGTTTTCAATTTCTTGCTTATAGCAAAAAGAGTTTCACAGAACAAAACTGTTTCTTCACAGATAGCGAATAAATACCATTGTGACAAATCAGGAATTTAGATAGTTTTTTTTGAAGCTTTAGTTTTTGTTGTAAGCGACCAAACATAACTTCTAGTGTTAAAAATACTGAGAATATTAGTAGAAACAAATATGATTAGAAATCAGTATATTTTTCTTTCCTTATTTAAAAGTTTTTCATAATTTCAAGTAATTTTATTGATAGGTTTTATTAACCGGACTATAACGCCTTTAGAAACTGCAAAGAAACCTCAATGTTAAAGATTAAATTATTTGTTTAAGTCAGGCCAATTAGATATTTGGACCGTTAAATTTTTTCTTTCAAAACTACACATTTACAACTTAAATTAGACGAGAGCTTTAATTAACTTAGTTTCGCTTTGCTTCACGAACAACAACTTCTAAAATTTAAAATTTAATACCTTTTTCACCTTTAATCCTTTTTAAATGTCACTATTTTTCTCTATTTGTGTAATAATTGATTGTGTCAATTTCAATTCAAACATACTTCATAATATTTACAAATATTAAAAAAAATTATAAAAGTTATGAAACTTAAAAAAAAAATAAGAAATCTTTTTTAAAATTTTGTAAAAAACACGGTTATGTGAAAAACTATTAGTTTTTTAACGCATAAAGTACTTTACAAACCTCATAGGTGTATTTTCAGGGGCCGTTCAAAATAAGAGAATTTGTAGAAGCCTTAACTATAAATAGGAAATGAATTTTTGTTTTCAAGATATTTTTATTTCGGGACAAAACAGAAGACATTGTCTTAGTCTTCGTTCACACGACGAGTTTGAGACAGTGTCTCGTGTCTCAATTTCAAAAAAAAAACGTAATGAAACTCTCATTGAACCGAGACTCTCGATTTATCATCTGTAGCCCTAAACATCATTGTCTTATTAATTTAAAACATATTACCAATAACTTTTGAAACATTTTATGTACACGGAAAAAATATATAGTAGATTCTACAAAAAAGTTAGTAAAAAGTGACAGCAAAGCAATTTTAATTATTTTTACAAGCTGTTTTTAGTAATTTAAATATAAATTTAGTTATTTTCAAATTTTTGTTATTACAAACTACAAATCTTCAATTTATAGTCATTTTTAACGTTTTTTAGTAATTTTTTTTTTCGGTGTATATATACAATCATTTGAAAAAATATAACTAATATTCTTTTTTATTTCCATATCGTGTTGGATACGAAAACTCGTTATGCACATAGTCCCGGATTCTGGAAGATGCCTCAATCATGTGCAATTCCTGGTCACCAAGACATAATGTAAGTTTCATTAAAAATTGAATTATGAGCTTTCGTTTAAAGAATCCTGACGCGTTTCGAAACTAAAGTAGAAAAGTTTGCAGTATAATTAAGCTATTGTTTTCGTTTTATTATTGTTATTATTATATTGCGAAGAAAAGGTGTAAATATTTTATAAGTCATACGCACGAAAATGAGCACATATATACGCAAAAAAACGCACCGGATAATAATAAAGGAACGGGAAAACTCGCTTTTCAAATTTTTCGTTTGGTGTTTCTTTATTTTATCGAATTTTCATTACGAATAAAAACCGAAAATTGCACATAAAAAAATACATAAGTTGGTTTTTTGATCACTACATAAAAAAATAAAGATAAAAATAAAAGGGGAGCTCCCGATAAGAAATTCCTCATGAATTTTGAATGAAGGTGAAAGAAATTGAGTGAATGATGAGAATAGGAGAAGCATTGGCAAATGCTAGAGTTATGCATGCAAATAACCTATTCTAAAGCCCTTCCGGTTCGCAGAGTGTTAATTGTTTGAGGTCAGGAAAATTAGTATGTTTACACTCGTGTAAAGTTTCCACTAAGTTGGTTCTTTATAAACTCTGCTAAAAAAATTCCACCAAGCGAGAAATTTACAGCGAAAAATTAAAAAGTAATAAAAAAAAAGAAAATTTTCTGGAACTTTTTTAAATATTTTATAAGTTTTGAAAAGCGACCAAATAAAACAATTTTCCAGAACAATTATAAAGCAAAGTTGTCTTTTGAAATTCTATTATGTTTTCCATAAAAAAGGTCATAATTTACGTCACTTACGTTTCTTTTAATTAAACGTAATAATAAGTTTAATAGTTTTGCAAGCTCCTTCCTTCTCTTACACCAAAGGAGTTCACCTTTATAGGTTATTAAGTAATTATATGAAACTGTTAAAAATAAATTACTTAAAATAGGAAGAAAAATACTTATTTTAGAAGTGCGATTTCCACAATTAGTGACAAGTATTTTTCCTTCTTAATTTTATTATAACTTTTGACTTAAACTTTTGTTCTTAAAACTGGTAAAAAGTTATAAATACAAGACAAAAAAAACTTAATTTAAGAAAAATTTTTCTAGTTTTTTTTTAAAAAAAATAAGACTACAGATCTAGTAAATTTAAAAATAATATTTTCCAACTTTAAGGAAAAAAATTTTTATATTAAGTTTGGGATACTACGAGTTTTTGCTTATAAAATTCTTTATATTGTACATTGTTCGATGGTGGTTCAATAAAGTCCTCTTATCACAAAAATAAAATCAAAATATAAAAGTCTAGTTTTTGACAATGTTACCACATCCGCCTCCCTGTAGATCATTCATTGAAACAGACTTTACGATTGGTTTGCTTGGCAACATGGATAGTTGAATTGCCTTGTTGAAAATCATCTTTAAGAATATAGGCAGGCTTGACTCGATTTATTGAAACTGTTGTTTCACGTTCACCAAAAAGGATTTTGAACGTCCTTGTATCACGATGGAGAATTTTGAAAGGACCCTCGCTTGTTGGTACTAGGCCAGGAGTAATAACACGGCTTTGAACGAACACGTGTGAACATTTTTCTAGTTTAGGCGTAACAAATGCTCGGCTTTGACCGTGTGCAGATGTCAGCTGCGACTTTATACAGTCTATCGTCGCATATAATTGGTGTACAATGTTACCACATAAGTACTGAAATCTTAAATTTTGGAAGAAAAAATATTTGTCTAGCCTTAAGTGTTATTTTCTTTGTAAATTACGCAGTCATTTTTGTAAATGTAGCATTTTTATCTAATTATCGTCTATACTTCGTCTACTTTTTTTTAAAAACAAGTCTAATATGATTCTAATATCTTCCTAAATTAAATTTGAATTATCAAGCAATTAAATTAAATTTACTAAATTTATTTTGAACTTATATTAAAATTTCAATTTACTCAATGAAAATTTGGTACACTGAGAAGAATAGATAGTAAAAAAGTGATAACTCTTCGTTTCCATAATAAAATTTTATTAGTTCACAAAATTCACTCAACTGATAAAAATACAATCACAAAAGAAAATCAAAATCAAAATCTTCTACAATCGTGTTCAAAAAGTCTGTCCTGTTGAAAAGTATTTTTGCAAACGTACTCGGTTTTGTATAAAAATATAGGAGTTGAGTAATTCTAAGTAGCTATAACGTAAAATTGTCCTGTTCAGGACAGACTTTTGAACACCACTTACGTTTCACCACGTGGTTTTCGCCATCTTGAGCATGCTCATTGTGTGTAATTTCAGTACAACACAACTAAATTACCTTAATTATTATAATTATATTTTGAATTTCTATAATCTTATTTTGCATTCAGGAGTACAAAAAAAAATGTATAGCCTCTTACCTTTTCTACAAACATATTTATATTTCTATTAAAAATATATAGTTGTTTTACCTAACTTAATTTAAATAAAATTTACCAATGCCTATTAGTGATTGGTAATTTTTTATTTTCTATTTTCCATCCTTATAGTGAACCATAACCTTGTTTTTATTTAAAACGACTATTGTTACTTTTTAAGTTACAGTTTTACACTTTTGAAGTCTATATGAATAAGTAATGTGCGTTTTTATCAAAGTTTCCGCATATAAATTTTCAATGAAGTTCTTCAATTTGTTCTGAAATATTATCTTTTTCTTATAATATAGGGTGACATATTTGGCAACTTGAACGACAACTTGTTAAGTCGAGCAGAAGCTTTAGCTGCTGTGGATATTGGAAAGTCATCTAGTGCACACGGTGGCTTACCGCCACAATTGAAACATGACATGATTTACCATCATGGAATGACGGCTCCAGCACCAAATTCCAGATCTCATCAGGTAAATTTCTTTAAAACAGTACTTCTAACAAGGAAAATATCCCAGGCCTTCGATTCTGACTTTTTTCAAAGCACCCTCATTCGATTAAGAATATTTTCAAATTCATAAAAAATATAGGCTTTTAGTGTGATAATTTATTAGAGAATAATTTACAAGAGTTAAAATAAAATGACAGCAAAAAATAAAATCCTTGATAACTCAAATGTAGATCGTTTTTTCTAAATATTACCTTTATAACAAAAAGTTCTATAATAAAAAGATCTGTAAAAAATCTCTATAAATATTTTCTGTCTTGAGTCTTTTTATGGAGGAAATTTCAAAAAAACACTTTTTTAAAAGGTTTTTTACCTTTTTTTTCAATAGTCACAAAAGAAAAATATCCCGTATAGCACAAATGGTGTATTAGACGATCTATATGATTATTAGACGATCTAAATTTACATTATTGTAGAACGTTTGATAGATGATACTATTATACGTTTAATATTTGCAATTTTATCAAAAATTTTATACGGTGGAAATTTTAAAGTATTTATATGTCGTTTATACGTATATTAGATAA
>AGDA01059250.1:0-10533 GCA_000281935.1 Mengenilla moldrzyki | reverse complement strand
GCGAGCTACGGGTCACCCATCGTAGGTCTAAACTTAAGTTATTTACTATGCGTTTAATATTTACGATTTTAACTAAAAATTTATAAACTAAATATTTTAATACATTTATAAGATTTTTGTATGTATAATAGATAATTGTATCATACATATAATTTGAAGCTAAATTTAGACTGTGGTCGTTAAAATTTGAATTTGTATACGCCATTTTATTTTATTGTAAAATTTTGGCAATAGTGAAGAGCCACGTGCAACGAAAAAATAAAGAAATTTGTTATAATTCGAGTTCTTAATCACTATCGGATTCACCGCGGTTGGAATCTTCCGATTGTAACCAGTATATCGTTTGTCCGGTCTACTGGCCCGATAATAAATCGTATGTTCCGCTTGTTGGAACAGACTGTTTATTTCATGAGAAATGTTTAACATTACACGTTTAAAAAACCACCTAAAACTCGTTAAATCAACAATAAACTCTATAATTATTAGTTAAAAAATCAACATTTATTATCTCACTATTACGATTACACACATAAATGTGTAATGTAAATATATAATTTTAACTATAGGATCATCATTTAAAAACGTTTTGCATAAAACGTACTGGAAAAAACAGATTTTCAAAAACGACAGTTACATTTCGATTTTTATTTTAATAAGAATTTGTTTTTGAAATAAAAATTCAAAATATATAAAATTAATTTCCGTTTTCATTAGAAATTTATAAAAAAACTTTAACCCTTTTAATACTGCGAGGATATATAAGTCGCAGATAATGTTCAAAAATTACTGGGATATATTTATCTCATATTTAAACTATTGCAGAGATATATATGTCCCAAAGCATTTTTTCAAATACTATATTTTCTAAAAATCTGAAATTATGTAAACACGTTCTTTTATTTATTTATAGCATATTTAGTTCAAATGTACAGAAATATATTCACTGGCCAAAAGACGTATTGAACGTATTGAAGTTTTTATTATATTAATAAATAATTATATTGGTTTTTGTTCCTTAATAACTGATTTTACAAATGTAATAAAAATAATAAATTTATTATCATATATACAATTTTTTTGCTAAATAAATAGTTTTCCAGTGATCTCTACTTGAAGTCGTTATTCATTAAAAGAGAACAAATTTATTTTTCAAAAATTATTAAAAATTTCTTAAGTAGCTTATAGTTATCCACATATGTAATCACAAATTAAGTGTAATTGTTCGTAATCAATTAATAAATAACAATTATTTTTCATTATTGTATTTGTTATCACCACTTTATATTCTCATAAAGAGGAAAGATTACGCAAATTTTTTTCGGAAGAAATTTGAAATTTTCTTGAAAGAAATAAATTAGTAATGAGGTAATCAATAAACATAGATATCAAACAACTATAGCAAAAAATAAAGTACAAAAATTGACATTTCGTTAAAACATAGTGACGAGTAGCTTAGAACTTCAAATTTTTATTTTTTAAAAGGGTCTTGAAAAAATCATAAATCATTTCTTATCTTTAAACTGTACACGTAAATAAAAAGATTAATCAATTTTGAACAAATTAATAATAATAATAATACAAGTACATAGATAAATTGGTAAATCGATTATGTTCGAAAGTCATTACAAGGGGAACTTTCAAAATAGTTAGAACCGGGCAAATGATAATTGATCTCTTCTAATTTGCTTAAAATTAATCATATATTTTTAACACTTTTACTCATCTAGAAAACTATAGAATAAAATACACTTCGTTGGAAAAAATAATTTAGTAAAACAGGGCAATAAATTCAATATGTAGTTTAGGAAGAAAATTTCAGTAGAATTAGAAAATAATTTACATTTTTTTGAAAATAGTAAACTTTTTCTTCATCCCAAACACCCCAAATATTTTTGCAAAAATGGCATAATTTCACTTGCTTTAATTACTGTTTTCTTTAAGTGTACATTGAGAGAAATAATTAATACCAGCAATAAAAAAATTTTACGGCTTATCAAAAAGTTTAATAAAATAAGTGACAATTAGAAACTTTAATACTACCAATTAGAAAAATTTAATATGACGATTTAATTTCCTGCATTAAATAAAACTATTAGTACTATTAAATTTTTTTTAAACGGCCTAAAAATATTTTTTGCCTTTAAAATATAATTTTGTTTTTCATTAAATTGTTTTACACCAATTATTATTTTTTTAAGCTTAAAAAACAGTTTTTACTGCAAAATAAAAAAAATCACTGTAAAAAATGGTTTTAATTTTGTCAATTATTAGTGTTTTTACGGACAATATTTTTTAATTTTAGCAAAAATACACTTTTAACTTACAATTTAATAGATTTACTACAAATTCCTGTGAAAGGAAAATTTCAGTAGCTTGAGAACGTAGGGAAGCAGCGCCATCATTTTATAAAGAAACTAGAATTTTTTTTTGAAAAATAAAACGTTCACGAACAATTTTTATGAAATAAAGATTTCCACACATAAGCCTCCTTATGAAGTTTGATTTTGAGTTTTTGAAAATAACAATTTCTAATCCAAAAAATAAAAGCTTACCTATTAACAATCGTTGAAAAACTGAGTTTTTTTTTTGAATTTGAATTTCACTTATTAACGTTACAAAGTCTGCATGACAAATTTGTGTGGAAGGAAAATTTTAGTAGCTTGAAAACCACAAGCATTTAGCACCTCTTATTTTCGTAAAAAAATAATTTATTCCCCATATTAAATTTTGGTAAAAAATAAATTTAATTACTCGTATTAAGTTCTAATAATTATGTGTAATTTTTTTTTATAATACGTATTAAAACTTTCGTATTAAATCGTTTTATAAAAAATTTCTCTCGGTGTAGTATCAAGAATATTCTACTTATTTTATCAATCTAGTACATATTTTTTGGTTATTTTGGTACACATGTTTTCATGTTAAGATTTTTTATTATAACATTTTATAGTTTTTTACTAATACACACTATTATGTATTTAAGTTTAATATACTTTTTTGAATTTTCACAATACAAAATTTAATAACTTGAAATGCTTTTATGTGAATAATATGCTATTTTTTATTACATACTCAGTGAAAAGTGCTATTGATTTTTTTACTTTTCTATATTTGTTAATAATTTTTAGTCTATTGTTTAGAAGCAAGCTTTATTCTAACGTGGCAAATGAAGTCTTTAGTGCAGGAAAGGTTAATGACATTTTTTCAGACACAGAGATTAACATTACAATAAAATACCTCACTCTATATTAATTTTATAAGACAGAATTCTTATTTCATTAAAATTTTATTGTCATAATAAAAATATATTTGTTTTATATTTATAATATTTACCTAAAGTATATTATTAATCTTTAATATTTATGAAAAACTTTTAGCCTAAACTAGATTACCTGTAATTTTTAACTACTCAATATTTTTTTTTGAAAAAAATCATTTGTTTTTTTTTATAGAATTTATTTGCATGCTTTTTAGTAATTGAATATTTTGGATGCAAATTTTAAATCAATTTTGTAATGTGATTGCACGCAAACAGAAAAATAAGAAATTTGTGTTTCAAAAACTCAAATATATAGCTATTACTTGTAAAATTAAAAGAAATTTATAATAGTAAATAATACGAAAAGATAATATCATGGTAAAACACTTAACCTTTGATAAATCATATTCAAGTATTGTGTCCATGAAGGTTATTAACAGTAACGTATTGAAATAAGAAGAAATCGGACATTGTGACAAGCAAAATAACTGCAAAAGTAATAAATCGTTACTGGTTATAATAGGGCTTGACCTTATTAATAAACACAGAATACCCAGATTGACAAGGAGCATTTTAAATAACCGATAATTTACATGGACGTTAGCACAGATTACCCAGATCGAAACATGGACGTATAAGATATGGACTGATAACGTTTCGTATTTTTTTGTAAAACATCTAATTCAGTGTGCGCATGTGCAAAATTTTTCACTCCAATCATATAACTAAATTCACGAATAGCTGACAAACGAATGAAAATTTTACCGTTAGAAAATTTCGATAAAAAATTTTACACACGCGCACACTGAATTAGTAACCCTTAGATATTTTTACAAAAAAATACGAAGAGTTATCAATCCATATCTTATACGTCCATGGATTAACAAGGGCCATTTTAAATAGCCTATCATTTACATGGACGTTAGTTGTCACTGCTATCGTTTTTGGATAGCGTTCAAAGATGTAAATTATTTTCAGCCAATTAACGTCAAAAGAACTTTTTTTTAATGCTGGCAACATTGTATGTTGCTTTATAAAAATAAGCCACCACTTTCTTTCGTTTTAATACGAATTAAAGATATTGAAAGATTTGTAATTTAAAACGACTTGGTTAGCGATCTGGGTGATCTGTGTTATTAACATTAAGCTTATTTAACTTGAAAATATCAAATGATCTTTGAAGCTTTTAGATACATGTATAAAATATAGACTAATTTTCCATTTGTTCAAATATAAGAAAACAAAACACTTCCGTTATTTAATATATATGATTAAAGAATTCAATTTTTCTGATTTTTGTCACAAATTTTTACACATGGTGGGTCACATTTTCGAATTTTTTCGAAGTCGCGAGTATATTTTTATAAAATTTATTTACATTTCTTCAAATTCAACTAATTTTTCAAAAAAACCTAACATGTTTTAAAAATATTTATCACAAACTTAACAGGTTTAACACAAATAAAGCTTTTATTTAAACCTAAATATTACCTTAAAATGTTTCTCTATTATTTTTTGCAATGTTGAAGCCGCTTTTAAACTGAAATGTTTCTGGAATGTTGAAAAAACATATTTACAACGTAAACTTTCGAAAATTTCATGTGAACTTTCAGAAAATTTTTTGTTTTGTTAGTAGAATAGTTTTGAGTGTTTTGAAATAATAAAAAATTAAATATTCATTTCCAATTATTACTTTATATATTGATTATTGACTTCGTTTAGTTGAAAATTAAGAAAATAACCGTTTTCAACTGTTTTTTTTTTTCGAATAAATTTACTATATTAAGTCATGTAGATTTATTTCTGAAAGAGATGTAAAAATTTTTATCAGTTTTCTTTGAAATTATCAAAATTTCCTATTCCCATTTCACAAACTTATGTAAATCTATGATCTATATTGTAAAAAACCAAAATTAAATATATTTATATGTTAAAATACTCAGAATTTAGAAATATTCACGTGTTATTTTTAAACATTCTAAACATTTTAATCTATTTTTAGTGATTTTTTGCGATTATGTTGCATCTGGACGTTCATTGCAATTCATTGAACAGTATATCATAAAAGAAGTGCTACCATCTTACGGAAATACCCACAATTCAACAAGTGTCACGTCACTTCAGTCGTCTATTTACAGGTATTTAATTTTTTTGTCTAGTTTAATTTAATTTTATTTTAATAATTTGGTTGGGAGAAAATTACGTTTCCTATTTAAACTTACTTGAGGGCTGATAGTTTAGAGATCGTATGTTGTATTGAGATAAAAGATATTTAAAAAGCAAAAAAATTAAAAATAAAGAATTAATTAAAATAATTTAAAAAAGAACTAATAAAAATTAGTAAAAGTGGAAACCTTGTAAAATGAATGAAATTTTTATATGGCGGAGTGAAGAAAGGGGTAAAAACCACAGAATAACATAGAAGGAAATCGGGCGTGCAACTTTTAAATAAAAGTTCTGGGAATTACGCGCTAATTGTTTTGCTGCGTGCGCACACAAAATTTGTATTTTGTGTACTTAGAATAGCTTTTTAAGAAGTTCTATTGATTACAGAATCGCTTAAAGGTTTTTCATGTGACAATTAAAATTGAGTCCGCGCAGAATTACGTCACGCGCCAGAGAGGAGGTGAAAAGGAACATCACACTTTCCCTTCATTCACATGCCAGATTTCCTTCTATGTTATTTTATGGTAAAAACTCTATAGCTGACTTGAAAAAGGGTACAGTAATTAAAAAAGGTTGGGAAGCACTGGTCTATATGATTATTACTTTATATATATATACTACATTTACTAATTTAAAATTAAATTTATATAAAATCAGAGAGGAGGCAACAGAAATAGTGCGTGATGCGGTGAATGCAAGCGATCAGGACATTGTGCTGTTTACTGGCCATGGATGCTATGATGCTGTCGAAAAACTGGTGCTGACTTTGAACTTAAGCGAGCCACCAATTGTGTTCATTGGCTCGAATGCTTATCATTCCAGTTTGATACCTTGGCACAAAATCGGATCAAAAGTTTGTTCTTTTATATTTCTAATTTTTTAGGTACTAAACCCAAATTGCTAAAATGTTTTAAATTATATTTTATCTATCTTATTTGTCTAACATATTTTATTTACAATGGATATCATTGATTAAATCAGGGGTTAATCAATTTTTGACATAGGAGCCAAAATATATAAACTTATTTATTTGGCGGTCTGATTTCCAAATTGCATGTGTTTTTGTTATAAGATCGTTTGCGGTTTGAAATTGAAACATGTAATGACTGCAGTCATTACAACATTATCTAATTTTAAAAATAACAAAGATAGTATTTCATGGGAATGCTAAATTTGTACTAATTATAGTGCGATTTATTTATTTTTTCTTATTAACATAATATTCATATCAAGCTCAAAACTTGTGGAATGTAAAAATTAAATTTCTATCAACAGCTCTAACAGTTTGCATTAATTTTATTATTATTTATTTTTTTTTGCACCGATCTTAATTAAAATTCTAATAAAACGTTTAAACAGAACATTTTATCCTCCGGGTCACAAACTGTATACTTCTGGGCCGCATTTTGGTAACCCTGGATTAAATAATTATTGAAAAACAATTTCAATAAATTCTAATCAGTGTTCCCTTTAAGCTGTGTGGATGCGCGGTCGCGAAATGATTTTATGATTAGTATAAAAAGTTGCACAGAAAAAATAATTTGTCGCACATAAAAATTCACTTATTTAAAAAAAAACTAAACCCTGCAAAAATACTCCACATATTAAAATCGATTAGGAAACACTTTAAGAACTAATGTACAATATTAATATTGATACGGTGACAGATATTGGTCAAAACAACAAAAAATGCAAATTTAAACAGCTATCTATAAATATGTAAAAAATATGTTTATATATGTTTAAATAAAAAATTGAAATTTACCCAAGTTTTTTTTTTGATTACAGCAATTTTTGCACAAAAGTAATTTTTGGCCGCGCAGCTCTAACAAAAATTAAAGGGAACACTGATTCTAATAGTTTCTTGAAAATCCTTATATTTTATAAAACGATTTCAACGTGTTAGATACATATTTTCTTTTCAGTTAGTCAAAATTGAGGAAACAAAAGGAGGTGTTTTAAATTTGGAACATCTAGAAGAGCAGTTAAATGCACACCGCAATTCGAACCGGATTCAAATCGGGTTCTTTCCAGTTGCGTCAAATTTCACTGGCACTTTGAACGATGATCTGGCTTGTACTTTACTTCTGCACCAGTACGGCGCATTAGCCGTTTGGGACTATACGTATGCAGCTCCTTATATGAAAATCGATATGAATCCCACTGTTGATATTGTGGATCCTAAATTATTCTACAAGGATGCCATTGTTTTTTCCGTTCATAAGTTCATTGGCGGTATACAGACTCCTGGTGTCTTGATCGTTAAAAAAGCTTTATCGAAAATGACGACAATGAGTGCCAATCAAATATCATCGCCGATTTACATATCGAAATGCTCATATAAGAACCCTCAGGTTTTCAGAAAATTAATGTTTGTGTGGCTTCAAGAAATTTATTCTAGAACTGCATTCAGTTAAAAATTATTAAGCTATGAAGCATGTTCCCAACAAAACATTTAGTCCTGAAACAATTAGGACTCAATATGTTTCCATATAAAATCTATATGTTAAAAAATATTGACATTTAAATTTATTTTCAATAGAAATTCCAATAAATTTCCAAATTAAAGTGATAATAATTTCATATAGAATTCATACAGAATACGACATGAAAAAAAAATTGAATTTTTCTATATGATTTGTTGAGATTTTAACAAATAGCACGTTTAATGATTATAGAAGACCAATTGCGTTCTCAGAAATTATAATAGGCAAATAAATTTTTAAAATTCAAGAAACATTTTAAAAACATAACAGTAATGCTTTGACTATAAATATTTTTCTTACATATTATTGAATTTTTAAGAATTTGAATATTAAATTAACCCGTTGCCGTACATTTTTTATTCGACGATGTCGCTTAGATCATCTACAACAAGTATTTCTAAATTTAGGGGTAAATCTTTATTTCATACATTAATAAATATATAAGATATTTTTCCGTAAGCTTACTGAATGCAGTTTAAAATTCTGAAAATAAATTTCAGTAAATATAAAAACTTTCATCTTGATTTTAACTGGTATCAAAAGTTTTAATTAATAAACTGCTTTAAAATATCGTCCATGTATTACAAACGTAACAAAATGCGTTCAGTAAACGTTTGTTTTGCAAATAAATGCCTAATAAGTGCTAATTTTTGTACACAATTTTCTGTTTAGTGAGACAATATTAAACGCTTAATAAACAATAAATAACGCATGTGTTTTTTACATCTAAAGAACACATATAGATATTATGCAAACATACGTTTAAAAGTTTAGGTTTTTTAGACTTTGGTTGATATTATGTGCTTATTAAAGCCTTAAAAATTAAACAATCTAATTAAAGTATTGTATTATACAGACATTTAAGAATACAAGTTTTAGTTTTGAACGCAACTATAACTACGTAATTTGTTAAAAGTTGTTAGATAACTTACAAGAATCATTAAATTATCACTTGTCGATTTTTTATGTCTTATCTGTGTGCTTACATGGCGTTTAAACTAACAATCTCTTTGTTAAAAAAGAAGTCAGAAATTATAATGGAAGATCCGTAAAGGCTGTATTCAGCTTTTGATTCATAACAAAAACATGCAAAATTTAAGTATTATTTTTTATTACTTTTTTAAGGAAAGTAACAATTTATTGACTTAGAAAATAGTAAAAAATAAATTTTATATACGACTGATATTATTAATTGGCATTGTAATAAAGAACTTTTTTTTGAATAAGTTTGAAATTTTTTAAATAACTTTGTATGATTTTTTATAATTATACGATGAACTTTGACTTTTTTTAAAAAAAAAAACTTGAAGGTATTACAAATATCTTTTCAGTTTTAAGCTTCCATGGATCATTATCTAGTAGAAAATTTTTCAATTTCTTATAGTTATTTTTCACGTTCGTCTACTATAATCAATTAGTTACGAATAATGAATTTGACATAATGGTATTATATAATGCAATTCTTTTATAAACATTCTTATAAAATAATAAACTTATTTTCTTGTTTTATTACTAACAATTATAGTATATTCAAAAAGTGATTCTGGCGACTTAACTTATACGAATAATGTTAAATGATTCAAATAATTAGTCAGAGATCGTTCATTAATATTTCTACAAAAAATACCCACAATGATTACACTGTTTTTTACAAAATGTAACATATGAAGAATTTTAACTTGTAATAAAAAAATTGCAAAAGCTATTCCCAGTAAAAAGTAGCATGAATGTAAATTTTATCAAATTATTTTAATCTAGGAAAAAGTCTAATATAGTTTTATGAATTGACATGATTCATATATTAAATGAAATACGAATTTCATTGCCTTTTTAAAATATTTTTTTAAATTCATTCGAGAAGTAGACACCCTTTTAAATTCATAGATAGTTGTAAATTTTGCAAGAAAAATTGATTTTTTTGTATCAATAATAAAAGTTGTTTTTAACATTGGCCGAGTCCATTTGTAAAATAATTTTAATAAAAGTTTAAGTTGGCGTTAACAGGAAACACAATGGACTAATCACCGAACTGAAGTTTCCGTTTGAACACTTTAAAAGTGCATGCATAAAAGTGATATTTTAAACGACCGTTAATAACGATTTAGCGTACGTTTCAAATTACATTTGTTTATTCTTTTCCGGAACGCTCCACAAAAGATACAGTATTGCATTATTGCTAACAAATAAGAATAATTATTGTTTTGCGTTTATTTGAAAATCTTGTAATCGAAATGTACAAAATAACAAATTACTGTATGTTTGGAATTTGAAATTTAAATTTTCAATACAGAGCATGTGCATTTTGAGCTTTAACATCTACACTAAGAAAAAAACATTGGTGGAATCAACTATTTTCATTGGCTAATCTTTCTTTAACTAATAGAAATAGTAAATATAATCATTTCAAAATAGTTTTTTAATGAGTAAAAATACTGTGGCCTTCACATTGTATGTAGTGAGTAAAAAGTGTATTAATAACTACAAACTTAGTAATTTGAACTATTTTGGAGGGTAAAAAATACTTTTTCGTGCATCACAAATTTAACTATTTTCAGATAGTTAAATAAACCTTTTTTGAAACTCTTATAAGAATCATTTTCTTGCTTATTTTAAACATTTTAT
>AGDA01059213.1:0-30032 GCA_000281935.1 Mengenilla moldrzyki | reverse complement strand
AATCCAAATGTTTCTTAACAAATGAAAGCAGTACATTGTTTTTTATTTACAGTGGTCCAAAAATAGTAATTTTTAATTCTGAAAATATAATGGTATCTCTAAAAAAACCTATTAATTTTTTAGTATAAAGGGACATTTTTGGCATCAAATTACCATGAAAAAGGTACAAAATAGTGATAAAAGTTGTGTAAAAAGAGGAGGGAATGCTGTACAAGAACATAGGCACGCATTAATAGTAATTTAAAGTAACACAAGCTTACACATTAACTTTATTAATACTTTATATTATATTCTTTAATGTACTTTTTATATTAATAAAATTTTGATTTAAAAACGTATAATAACTTTTGAGTTACTGGAATAATCAATCAATTTCACAGTAACTAAAAAACGGGAATTAAAAATACATTGATAAAGAAAAAAAATTAAGCCGGAGCAAAACCGAAATCGGGAACTGAACTGAAACCGAAAACTGGACTTGAACCGATATCTTTCGAACCGGAACGTAATCGGAACGAAAAAAAATTCAAACAGTTCGGAGTCTTGCTTATAATTTATACGTACATTCATTTAGCTTTACTTAGTTTCCACTCTTTATTTCATTAAGGCACAAATGAAACATTTTTAAGGCGATTATAACATCATCATATGGACAAAGTACTCAAAACACAGCTAATGTAAGGTAATGACACGTTTAAGATACAAGCCAAACATGTTTCTAACGCATTTACAACACCATTAGAATTTAACCGTTTGAATCACAAACAGTGTTTTGAGAAAACAATGGCGAACAATCCTAAGCAGTGCGATAGCTCTTTCTTAGATGCTTGCTTTGCTTGCTAACGCAGTGTCAGTTTTACAAAACACTTGAAACATCTGGATTTTCTCGACATAAAAATAGAACAGTGTGATCGCACTGCTTGAGATTCAAGCAGCCAATGGTTAAAAAAATAAGAAAAGCTAATGGTGAAATCGATATTGGCTTAAAGGGTGGAGAGAACGCGTAAAGTAACAGAAAGAACGACTAGAGAAATCGCTCACTTGTTGATAAAACATAAAACTTTAGTTACTTTGCGTAGCTATGATGTAATAAATATCCTATTGAAATTTTTAAAACGTCTTTAGTTGCACAGCACACCGCACGTTGTTTTGTGCAACATCCCGCTGACGTTTAATGGTAAAAAATTGGCGACGGTGTAGTGAGATATAATTTATAAACAAACAAAAATTTACTCAGCCATGTAAGGTTTTCGTCACAGAACAACGCATGGCGTGCTGCGCAGCTAACATAGAATGAGAGCTCAGATGGGGAAATATTTTCCGTATTGTTACAATTACGTATACGTATACGTAAGCATGACGTATACGCGCACTGAAAAAAAGCATCAATTCCGCAGAGTGCTAAATGTCAAAATGAAAAAAGATATATATAATTGTTTTATTTCCTATTTAAAAAAGCACGACCGTGTCCTAGTTGGTAGAACAGCGTATATGAGAATGCTATGTTCAATAGAGTCGTGGGTTTGATTCCGTCGAAGTGGAAAAAGGTAAGAGTTAATTTTAGGCACCAGCAGGATTGTTATTCTGTGGCGAACTGCACGCTGTTGCCACAATTCCGTAAGCGCTGTACTGTTGGCACAACTCGATTCGATTATTGCACTTGAATTTTATTGAACAATTAATGGTTTTTTTAGTGGTTGAGGGGGGCTTCGCCTCCCTTTAACCTAAAAAAAAACCCCGACGGGTACTCAGCGTTTTTTGGCGCCTCTGCTAAACAGGTTCAAAACTTGAGCTAATGGAATTGTGGCAACAGCGTGCAGTTCGCCACAGAACAAAAATCTTGCTGGTGCCTAAAAGTGAATGCTCCCAAAACTTCAAAAACGCCTATTCAAGGATCGTACCAAGAATATCTCGTCGTATTTCTACCGGCTTGCTATCACAATTTGCACGTTTCGCCATTGAAATATGGCGGCAGCCAGTTCTAACGCATTTATTAATCAAACATGAGAACTCAAGCGTAGTTATATCTGCGTTTGGGCCACTAATAGACGCATGCGTAGACCGTACAGCTTGTACAAATCCACGATCAAGTACAGTTTCACTTCCCATGTGTGCCGGCACCGAATACACGTAGCGGGTATCATTATTTGTTCGGACGCGTATCGCCGCCATTGCGGATTCGTCAGGCCGTGAATGCGGCCGCAATAGAAACTTGCATTCGACATTTTTGCATACATTTTGCCGCGATCCGTTTACATGACCGCACATCGGACACGAACGCAAACCACGTTTTGTTGCTCGGCCTAAGCCAAGTTCGAATTGCGGCTTCGACGCCGCCAGCATTCAGTACACAGATTGACGATTTCCCAATGTTGTCAAACAATTAATCTGAATATCTAACGTGTTTTCAAATTAAAGTCAAATTAATATTAGACAGACAATGCACTCAAATGAACGTCAAAAAACACTGTTAATGCGTCACCTAATTTTATTAACGCGTTAAGTGCCACGTCAATCACCGGCGACTGACCCTAACCTTTCCGTTCAGGCAACGTCAGTTACTGGTGACTGACAGTTGTTATAGTATCCGATGCTCCACCATAAGGAGAAAGTTCATGAAATTACATTTGGTCAAAAAGAAACAAAAAGTTTGTTGAAAGAAAAACATTTTTATTTTAGATTCAAAGTTTTATTTGTTGACGATTTAAAACTTTCTATTGTTATTTTATTGTTTTTAAAAATGTAAAGTCCAAGTTTAGAAATTTGGACTCAAAAAAATCTTGAAATGATAAATCATTCGGGTACAAGTCTTCGAAAAGACAAATTAAGTTTGAACTAATATATCGTAACGACGTCCATTGATCTGATTGAACCAAGCTGCGAACAATTAAGATTCGAGTTCCTGCGATCCTTGTTTCGACGCTGTTCGCTACCGAAAACAGTATGTAACAATTTGGTTCCGGTTCGTATCCGTTCCTAATTGCCGGCTTTTAAACCTTTTACCCGGCAATGCAAATCCAAAAACAATATATAATACAGTACAGCATCCTATACTACGATACCTGCGCGTGCAGCCTGAACGGAAAGTCGCTATAAAACTGCGTGGCGTTTAACGTGTTAATTGAGTATTTGTCAACTTTTTTTATACAAAATTATACTACTTCCAGTAGTAGAACAGAGTGAATTATCTTACTGATATCTCTGGGTTTGAGTTACCACACTTAATCAAGACGAAACTCGAATTTGAAAATGAGAAGCAAATCCGAAATCGTGTTTATAAATAACAAAATATTTATTAGTAAAAATAAATGATTAACATAATTATTATTTAAAATATAACGCGACTAAAGAGTCACGAAACCAAACATTAAAAGAAAGTCTAAAAGAAGAAGAAGAAATCGAAGTCCTTAAAGTGTCTTTTCGTACTGCTGTTTTTATACTCGAATTCTCCCATCCTTATTTCACTAATTGCGTAGCTGACTGGTTGTGAAATCCATTAATTATTGATTGTGACAGGTTTAAGATTTTTAGTCCAAATACTAGGTGGCTGACTGGTTGCGAATGTAGATTCTTGGTGTATGACTGGTTACAATAGACATAACTCACGTCGATTGAGAAATTAAATGGCTCAATTAATTAACGTTGCTGATGATTTAGAAATTAGGTGGCTGAATGGTTTTTATTATGATTTTGAATGATATTCGGCCATAGCTATTACCACCGTCTTATAATGTCAGCATGGGATATTACACCTTATAATCTTTCATTTTTTAATAAATTCAAGAATTACATTATTTACCTTTCCCTTAGTCCTCTAAATCCACAATAAGAATATTGCTTGTGATTTCTTTCCCTTAATAAGTTTTATATATTGTTTTTAATTATTTAATGTATTATTACTTAATTACTTACCTAGTGTATTATTTATTAATTTAATTACTAATTTAATGAATTATGAATATTTTCGTATTTTTTCGGAAAGTATAACCCACAACATACAGTCGAATTATTGCCTGATCTTTTTAAGTACAACCTAATTACTAGTTGGAAGCACAATAAGCTACTAGGCTGCGATGCTAAGGTTCTAATTCCGCCTAGTAAACATTGTTTATTATTTTGATTTTTTTAATTTTAAAATGTTAAATTTTTTATGTAAACTTTAAAACAATATTGGTGGAATAAAAACAAAAACACCAAACTGAAAATTTTAAATCCAAAACTCTAATTATTAAAAAATAACGTTAAAACAGCTTTAAAATAACGTTGAACTAACGTTATTTTAAAATTATTCTTTAATTTTCGGTTTTTATTTTTTTTAGAGAAAAAAAAAGTTTCTGTTTTTGTTTCTATTTTATGGTTTTTTTTTTTCGTTGTAATGTTAAATTTCGTTTCCATTAATAACGTTATTCGATCACTAAATGTATGCAACGTGAAACCCCTTATACCGTATTTTTCCGAAAATAAGACACTGTCTTACTTTTTTTGGTCCAAAATACGCACTAGGGCTTGATTTCGGTGGAGAGCCAAAATAAAAGTATATTTATAATTTTTCATTTAATATTTATTTATTCAATTACAGTCATCTTTTTCTGGAGCATGATAGGGCTTATTTTCGGAGGATGTCTTGTTTTCGGAAAAATACGGTAATATTGTTTTTTTCGGCTATAAACAATTAAAAATCTTAGGAACAAAAAAGGTCTTGATGACTACTATGGATTTCAATATTTAATAAAAATGGCTACACTTTAATATTTTCCCGGTGAAATAATTCATCACTAACTAATTTTCTGTCCTTTTTAAAACCAAAATTATTACATAGAATACCAATTTCAACGCTCTTTGGCGATCTTAAATTTATATTTGTACTTTAGTACATACGCTGCACATTGATATTAGTTAAATGGTCGGGAAGCCGATATTTTAGACGGCGACAATTTTTGGGGCATAACTTTGAAACTACGCATGCGCGACAAAAAATTCATGTTAACATGGTTTTCCAGGAAACTTCATTCACCCTTTGGAACAGATACCATACTTTGATATTAGTTAAATTGCCAAGAAGCCGATATTCCCGATTGCGACACTTTTTGAGGCATAACTCCTATACTACGCATTCGCAACGAAAAATTCATGTGAATATGGCTATCAAGACGGCAGACGTCCGCCATATCGAAGAAAATGTCCGTCACCAGGAAAATACTAAAGTGTACTCGTAAAAATAAAATATAATAGAATAATATGATTTTTAACGTAGTGTAATTCATATAAAAATAGGGTAATTTTAACGCGTGTGTATAGTAATTTTTCAATTCTCTGGCAACACTGTGTCTAATACCAATGTAAATTTGTAGGGAATTTTTTCCATGTAATCTGTTTGCAAGTTTCGTTTAATTGGTAAAATTCTCACTAATTAGTATGGAAAAATTGTATGAAATAGACCAACTGATAAATGAGAAAGACAAGCAAATACGTAATTTGTTGAAGCGAATCGAATACCGGCAGATTTCGATCGGTAATAATGCCGTTAGTGCCGGCGAGCTCACAGATGCAAAACGGACAGTAAATGACTCGCTGAAAGCACTGGAACGACGCCAAGCGATGCTTGAAGGTCGATGGCGTGACTTCGAATCCACTGCATGCAATCACATCGGTTACTTGAACTGGAAAATCAGTCAATTCTATAATGTTGCAAAATCTGCCACCACACAACTCGACAGAATTAGCACTAACAAAATGCGCACACGCAATGGATCTTGGCTAGCTCAAGAATTACGTGATTATGTCTCTACTATGCACAATCGGGTAGATGGCTGCGCCGAAATCGTGTTCACCGAGGGCGATATAGTCAATGTATGTCTGCTATTACAGTACTAAATTAATTAATCCGTAGAAAATAGATGTATCAATTCCATTTTGAGTACTTTAGAAGAGTTTTAAACACTAAAATGCGCTTCGATCATTTTTAGTTAACGTCATATAATATTTTAAACTGCCTTTATCACTAGTAACTTTGGTTTCCTCTGTCAATAGCAGTACTGTTTCTGTAGAAGCAACTGATTATTTTCTACTAAGAGAAGACTATTTTCATTCAATTAATACCAACTAAATGTGGCGAGGTTGGTATCCCATTTTCGATTAGAATACCCACATTCTTTGGATTTATAAAAGCATGAAATTCATATCCTAATTCGTTTGGGGCTGAATTCTGGGAGTTGAAAGTGGACGTTAGCAAAACGTATAAATTGTTTTATTTCAAAAATAATTTATTTTTTAGAAAAAGAACCTTTTACAAAAAAAAACATACGGTACAAAAGCCTATGGGGAAACCTAAAATACAATTTTTCAATTCAATTAATACTTTGGCGTCAATTTGAAAAAAGATTGCTTTTTAGGTTTTTTTTTCAGTTTTCTTGCAATATATGTGCAATATTTATCTTTATCAATATATTTTATATTGGGCTCATTACACATTATACGACCATTTGTATTAAATTAACGTTTGTCGCAATGTGGCTCTACAATCGAAAAATGTAATTTTTCAATCTTAAAATTCATTTCTCTATTGAGTAAGGTTATTTTAATTATAATTTTATATTTACATATACACAATTATTTTATGAACAATTATATTTTTTAAAATAAATTTTTTGTGATTTTTTGAATTATCTTAATAATAGTTACTTAAAAAAAAACTTCAGAATATTGAAGACATTTTTAAATAGTTAAATTTACATTTTGTGTTTTATCGAGACTACACTTCTCAAAATTCCCTAAAAAGAAACCATTTTTATCATTTACAAGTAAATTTAGAAGTTTTTGTTCTCTGTTTTTTCGACTTTTTTTAGCCAACAGTTTTTCTTTGAGTAAGATTTGAATCTTAATTTGTGTTGAATATCTAAAAGCAATAAAGAATCAATTTCCTACTAATTTTCTTATTATCAGATAAATATTGATTTAAATTATACAATTTTGATTGAAAGAACGTTACTTGGTAGCAAAATGGGTATTAAAATTCAAAAATAACTTTTTGAATTCAGAGCTACATTGCGACAAACATTTATTTAATAAAAAAGGCTATATAACATGTTATGAGTACAATATACAATATGTTAATGTAGATTAATATGGTATATACACTGAGAAAAACGTTTAATAAAATGAAATAAATGAAAGAAAAATATTATCAGCTAATAAAAAGTGGCTACCATATTCCTTAACCTTAAACCTCAGTGACATTTCTTTGGGGTTTTATTAAAAAAGTTGTTGACCATTAATCCAAAAACGGTAAAAAACCACAATTCTTATAAAAATGATAAAAAATATTTTTTGTGGCGTCTTAAGTAGTTTTGTTAGTTTTCGCAAAAGAATCATTATTTTTTAACCTATTCGAGACCGATTTCACACCGTATGTGCAATAGATTTCCGAGGTTATAAACCAACTTATTCGTCTCGAATGGGTTAAATAGCGATGAAAGATCGTCGAAAATATTTAGTATTAAAGAAATTTCTGAATTTAAAATACATAAATATTCAAATGCAAAGCTAAAACAATATAGTAAAATATTGTAGTTTGATGTTCCATGTTATGAAAAATAATAAAATGCTGGTATAAAAATTTATGCAATATTTCGGAAATTTTTTCTGTTATCTTGTAATCATATTGAATGTTTTACAGTAAAGGTGTCGAGCTCTTAACTCATAGGCTGCATAAAGCCCGAGGTAAATATGTTTACGACCTAGTCAATGTATTCAATGCAAAATAAAAATGGAATAAAAATATGATTTACCCTGCCAACTAAATGTGACGTTTAGTTGAGTTGATATCACAGTGAACAATCACTGTTAGATTCCATCGGGATATCGTAGTGATGTTAGTATGCAGGGTGCAGGATAGATACGAAATCAGCGTATAAAATTATAATATGTTTTCTTGATAAACTATCAAAGCGTAAACAGTAATTTAACTCTATACATGTTTATTACAATGTACTATTTAAATTAAAAATATTTATTTAGCTTGTAAATTTTAAACTAAATTAATTACCGTACTCAACAGTATGCGACGAGTTGTGCAATATGGCATCAAAAACCAGTGATGAGCTAGACTTGCCATTTTACCAGAAGAAATTATTAATATAATATAAAAAACGAAATTTAATGCTCATCATTACACTACATTAGAGGGCCTGAAGCATCAATGCTGGCGTATTTATAATTCCAAATAATTGAAATATTAAATGCTGAATTTAATAAGTATTTAATTACAAACTCAAAAATAAATCAAACATGAATAAAAATTCGTTGTTCGATAAAAAAAGGAACATTATACAACTTTTTTTTGATTTTAAGATGGTATTACATTGAGCTTTTATGTTATAGCAATTATACATATTAAGCGTGCATATAATAATATACTTTTTTATGTTCAGTCGAAGCCACTGATGGATGAAACGTGTGATTACCTATTAAAACTGGCAGATAAATTAGAAAAAGCTCCAATTTTATCGAAAGAAGATAAGCGATCTGAGCCAGAGCGAAAACTAGTGAACAGCTTAAGCCGAATAAAGGAGTCTATAAAGAGTCAGTTGAGCACAGGGACTGATAAGAAGTGTGATATTGAGAATAAAGAGAATTTAACAAACACATCTATACTGATGAACGATCAAATACTAGAACGGCTGAACAACTTACATGGATCTGACTTCAAGCTTTCCATTGCTTTTTATAAAATGCTAAATGATAAGAAAACTTGATTTTTCTTTTAAATAAGCTACTCTTGTATTGAAATGTCTTTCAAATTTTCAAAATTAGTCTTTTTTTTTCAAGATATGCAGATCTTCTGCTAACCGTTCACTCACTGATTTTTTTGTCTTTAAATTCAGTGTTTCTCAAACGTTTTTTAATCATGGGCCCCTAAAAAAAATATTTGCATGTAATGACCCCTTCTCATTTATTAAAAAATTAATCAGTTTTATAATTTTTTTATTACAATGTAAAAAAAACCTGTATAAAAATATTTTAATTTGCAAAATATCTCTACAATTACGGTTTCTTAGTTGTTCTTATTTCGTAACGATGTGCGGAATTGGTTGCACGTTTCTCATCATCAACTGATGTAGTGAAATCAGCTTAAATCCGTTTCCTAGCTGTAAAAATGCGCAAGAAATGTTTTCATTTATTTGCTACATGTCAGTTGATAACAAAATACATCGACTAATTTCGCGCATAGTTATGGGACAAAAGCGCAGCTTAGGAACTACAGCTTAAGATCTTTTAAGAATTTTTATTTAATGAGATCACTGCGCCTGATGCGAACTTGCCAATTTCCTTATATCTGGCTCCATAGTTGTCATGATAGGCAAAAGCCTTCTCTTTTTTCAATGTCGAATCAATGTCTTTCATTCGATAATAAATAGACTACACAACAAAATGCAAGCACAAAGTAAAAATATTTGTTTAGGGAATATTTGAAATGTTTTTAGCAAAAATTCTTCTAGCCTATTATAGGAGCTTCGCGGCCCCCTAATTTTACTCTTTTTCTCGGTGGTCTCTTTAAAATTTTCTGTGGCCCACGTTGAGAGACCCTGTTCTAATTAATCGTGTTAAGGGGCATCTATTATTTACATATATATTTTTTGCATTTTCATAAAACTTTTAATTTATTGTATGTGATTTGCATAACCTTTATAACCGTTTTTTACTTTGTAAATAAATGTTTTTATTTAACATTTTACATTTTTTTTACGAAATAAAATCTAATTAATAAAATAAGTTTGTATTATATATTATTATATATATATATATAGTGCGGAGCAAAATTATAGAACAATCGTATTTTTCTCAAAAAATGAAATTTAAATCACAGTAGTAAAAAACGATTGGGTTGAAATTTGAAAATTAACAAATGTAACATGTATGTGCAATTTGAAGGTAAGTGAAAGATTTTTCTCAATTGTATATAAAAAATGTTGCTTTCTGCCTCTGTGCAAAATATAGAATATTTCTCAAGAACTGTTTTTCAAAGAATTGTAAAAATTTTGTTTCAGTTCTTATTTGGTTTTTTATACTCTATTAAGTATATTCAGCCAAATTATATCAAAACGCCACACAGTAAACACTGGAGTATAGAGGAAATTGCGTTGCGTATAAGCTTAAAAACGATGGCCTTACACAGTCACAAATTGCTAGTAAAGTAAAAAAGTCTCAAAGTGCTGTCTACAAATTGTTTCAAAAGGTGAAAATTTCAAACCGGGGAAAAAAATTGGACGACCTTTAAAAACTATGAGAAGAGTTGAACGAAAAATATTTCGACTAGCATTGACACAAGAAATGTCTAGCATGCAAATCGCTAATGAAGTGAATCGGTCATTAAGCCGAGAAGAACAAATATAAAAATGAGCAGTACAGCGTCGTTTATGAGGATCAAAGAAGTTTAAATACGCTTGAATGATGCGCCGACCAAAACTTAAAAATGATCATAAAGGTAAGCGATTAATTTGGGCTCGAGAACATATGGCGTAGATATCAGAATGGGAGAAAGTCATATTTAGTGACGAGAAGAAGTTTAATCTAAATAGTCCTGATGATTATCGATACTACTGACACGATCTTCAAAAAGAACCAAAACGTTTTACAGCAGAACTTTTGGTAGAGGTTCGCTATTAGTTTAGCCTGCATTTTGCTATAGAAGAAAATCAGAGAGTTATCATAAATGGTAATATGAATGCAGTATCATGTCAAGAATTGATGTATGGCAATTTGTTACCGATGTGTGACGATATCGATTGGAATGATTCGTGGCGATTTCAGCAAGACAATGCCAGATCACATATGGCTTCTTCCACATTGAATTTCTTGTATGTTTGTGGTATTAATGTGATAGATTGACCACCGCTTAGTCCCGATTTGAATCCCATGGAAAATTGTGGGGAATTTTAAGCAGAAAAGTTTACAGTAGTGGAAATTAATTCAATTTATTTGTTGAATTTTCTAGGGCAATTAAATCAGAATGGGAAAATATACCTCAAGAGTTTTTGTGCAGCGTAATATAATCAATGCGGTCCCGTATTTTTAAACTAATTTTGAATCACGGCGATTCAATTTAAGTTAAATTTTTTTTATAATTGAATATTATTCTATATTATGCACCAAGGTATAGAATGGCTTTTGTAAAATATGTTTCTCAAGAAAAACTTATGTTTTAAACTTTTATATGTAGATTTAAGACTTTTTACTAATTACATAATTTTTATAATTTCATCTGTTTTTTTCTACATTTTTAACAATTTTCCGAGAAAAATAACATTCTTCTATACTTTTACTCCGCGCTATATATCTTAGCAGACCTGACAAACGTTGCTCTGCCACAAAAAAATTTTTAGTCAATATTTTGATTGTTGAATATAAATAAAAAATGTATTATAAATGATCACACGTGAGCTGCCACCAGAATTTTATGTAATGATTAGCTTGGTTTTGTGACGGAAGTTGTAACTATATGTGTTGTTGCAGTGACGAAGATTTAAAACTTTTAACTACCTTTAACCGTAACCAATTTATTAATGATCGCAGTAATTCATTTTAACACATAAAATCTCAAATGGATAAATAAATAAAATCGAACTATGAACGTTCACATGTAATTTAAAAGTAATCTTATAATTAAATAAATTTAAGTTAAATAAATATTTGTTCCGCAGACAAATTTTACGCAGCGATCATCACAATACAAGCTATGAGAAATGTAAACAAATTGAATTTTATTTGTAAAAATAAGCACGAAATATCATGTTTTATTCGTCCATGTTAACCATGGATGTAATATACATGGGCTGCTCATCGAATACAAAAAGTTGTCGCCAACACAAAGGTTGTTTCTGACTGAACGCGCAAGTGTAACTATATTTTTTCTCTTTTCCACTTATTTAAAAAAAAATTAAGAGCACGCGCTTTTTGCCAGAAACAACTTTGTATTGGTGACAGCTTTTTGTATTCGATGAGCAGTCCATGTATATTACATCCATGCCAAGATGTCTTGTAACTGACCTAGCGCGCACGTGTAACTGTTTTCTCTCTCTTTTCGACTTATTTAACAAAATTTTAAGAGCACGCGCTTTTTGTCAGTACAATACACATCTTGGCGACAACTTTTCGTATTCGCTAAGCAGTCTTTGTATACTACGTCCATGATGTTAACACGTAATCTGTGGTGGTCTTTATTTTTCTATGCTCTGTGGTGTAATTCAAATACAATATGGCAGAAGTTGAGATGATACCACGACTTTATCAAAATGAAATTTTATATAAAGCCACCAAGGATAATGTAATTATCTATCTGCCTACAGGAGCTGGAAAAACTTACATTACAATGATGCTAATAAAGGAAATGTCAGCGGATTTCGCGAAAAGTAAGTTCATTATTTTCATAAGCGAATACCGAGTGAAGTTATTTATAAAATTTCAAATGGAGTAAGAAACCTATTCCAATCTTCATCAAAAGCCGATCAGTACTGGACAAAATTCAATCTGTCTGACTATTTTTATTGCAATTCTGATGTAAAATTTCTCTTGTGTTTTCTGTGTTTGGAAACTGTAATTCTTTTGACCGGTACTATATAATTGATAGCCTTGCTCAAATTAAGTTCGAAATCGACCAAAATTTGCAGCAACTGTTGCTATTGTTTGCCAACTTCAAATTTGTACTGGAAAACAAAGTTCGTTATTTATGCACTTACGAAAAAAAAAAATCGTAAATTTAACAAACTTATTTGTTAAAAAACTGAACTTTTTAGTTTCTCTAACAAATTAATTGGCTAAATTTACGAATTTTTTTTCGTAAGTACGTACACAACGAACCTTTTTGTTAGTCTAACGAAACTTTTCTGGGTGTTGCTTTCGATATGCCTTTGACTCATTCAATATTGCTACCGTGGAACTGATAATGTTTTTTATGAAGAAATACATGGACGTACAAAGCATGGACTGATTATTATATACGAGACGTTTTTCTCCAACCGTTACTTAAGCCAAAAGCACAAATAATAAAGTTCAGTTTGAACCCAAATTTTTCAAATAGACACGGGGTGAAATTTCGCTAGTTTTTCATTTTTATACTGGAAAAAATTCAAAAAAAGTGGCGATGTCTTTTGATAAAACCTGCAATGTTGCCAAAAATTACTTATTTGTTTTTTATAATTTTCATTCGACGCCGACTACAGAAGAAACAAATATAGTAGAAAAGTTTTCGTATCAGTAGTTTTCAACTTTTGACGTCTACCCCAAGAAAAATAAAAATATTAATACAAAATTATTTTAAATAACAAGCTATGTCAAATAAAATTATATTTTCTATATTTTGCACAAATGGACAAGCGATTAATTTTAATGTTTAAAGCACGAGTGAGAATTTGCTTATTACTTATTACTTATTGATTTCTGTTTGTATTATCGTTATTAGATAAACGGACTTTTTTCCTGGTCAATACCGTGCCATTAATGTATCAACAGGCACAGTTTCTCGAGAACCATTTACCGTTTCGGATTGGCCGCTACAGTGGTGATATGAATGTTGATTTTTGGTCGCCAGAAAAATGGCTCTCCGAATTCGAGAATCATGAAATACTTGTAATGACCACAATGATTTATGCGAATCTAATACACGGTCGAAGCAATTGGCTACAACGTACAAATTTGCTGATTTTTGACGAGTGTCACCATGCAGTTAATAATCATGCAATGCGCCAAGTTATGAAAACGTCAGGAAATATAGCACACGATGAACTTCCGCGAATCGTTGGTCTTACTGCCACTATACTTAACAAAAACATTAACATTAGTAAACTGGAAAATGAAGTTCGTCAGTTGGAAATATCTCTTAATGCTAAAATTGTTACGAGTTCCGATCCGGAGTCTGTTAAAATGTTTTCAGTGAATCCGGATGAAAGATTTGCAGTGTTTGAATCGAAACCAATGAGTTTATTTGCTCGACAAATAGTTGAGGAATGCCAACACGTTTTAGATAAACTTGAAAAAATTAAAGCATTTTATGAGAACTCGGTTAATGACGTAAGTTATAGATAAAATGCATGAATGAAACAAATATCGATCATAAGAAAAATAAATAGGTGCTAATAATATTTTATCTAATTGAAAACTTAGACCAGGGATAACCAATCTTTTTGTACTCTAAATCCCATTGTAAAATGTCGGTAGGATAACTGGTACCACCTATTTTCAACCGACAAACTCCTTCCTTAACCTCAATTTTTCGTTATTTTTTTATCATAATTTGTAAATAAATTATAAAAAAAATATTTCACATGCAAAATTAGACATTTCTATTTAAATTTCATATATACGAACGTATTTCATAAACCTAAATACTTAAAAAAGTAAAGCTCTAATAAATAAATAAAAATAACACTAAACAACAAATTTCAACTACTATAAATTTCATGAGATAAGGCTATGTTCTTCTGAAAACACATGTTCAATGTATGACAAAAATGCAAAAATTTTTTACAAGTTATAGGCCAATTTTTAGGAAGGGGTAAAAATGTATTTTTTAAGTTTAGAATTTTTTCTCTCCAAAATTACTTGATATATATCACCAAAAAATATACTAAAAAAATTATGAAAGACCCAGTAGCTTATAAAAAAATTTTCATTCAAAAACTTCTTACAGTTCCTGAGATATTAAATTTTAAAGTCCAAAAACGATAAAAAATACCATTTTTTCCCAATTTTAAAAACTTTTATTGAGTTTTCCAAAACAACTAAAACACATATGAAAAACTAAATACCTTGGCTTAAAGCATTTGAGATTTTCTCTATTTTGCGCGAAAAATGAAGTTTTTCTGATAAGCAGTTCCCGAGAAATAATTTTTTGAATTTTGAAGTAAAAAAATCAGGTACATACGGCACGGATGTAACTTTCATTATAGTTCCTCTTATAGCCTACTACACAAACTATAAAAATGCAGTTTTTATAGTTTTGTTGTGTAATAGTGTGATTTTAAGGTTCAAAATGCTTCCATAATTACAATAAGGGCTGAAAACAGTGTCGAATCCAAGGGGGCAATGAAGGGGGGGGGGGGTAAAAAGGGGTCACATTTTTTGAAATGCAATTTCGATTTTTTTTTTACGAAAAATAAACGGATGTTCAAAATATAAAATAATAATTAAAAAAAAAACTTTCAAAATTCTCAAAAATTACTTTTCACCTGTGCATCCTAAAAATTTATATCTTTTTGTAATAATACATATTTAAAAAAAACTGCACCATGGCATGTCATGCACATCCTATTAAAAATGAGGGTGTCCGTGTTACCCAATGTCCTGAATTGCCCGCCGTTTTCCTATATCTTTATCAAACTATAGCGGGCACATACGAATCGTTCCGCGGGTGTTATTATGCCAGCAAGCACGTGGCCAGGAACCTCTAAATTAATTATTTTTTACATTTTATTATTATTTGAAAGTTGTAAATAAAAAAAGATAAAAATGACTTGATGTTTGCAACAATAGCAATATCAGTGCATTAAAAGAGAACAACTTTTTGAAAAAGCTCGACCTTAATCATTTTATTTTCAATTATAGTTTTGTTGGTTCATTTACTAATTGGTTGTACTTAATTGTAGGGATCAGAAATAGAGCAAAGAAGAAATAAGGAGAAGCTTGTTCGAGATATCAAAAACCCAGGCAATTTATTAAAGGACTTTCAATATCATTTAGAAATGTTTGGCCTTTATGGAGGCTTAATAACATGTAAATTACATTTAATAGAACTATTTGAATTATTGTATGCTACAACAAATGCAGACTTAGAAACTATAATTAATACACTTATTGATCTGTACATGTTATTTTATGATCGACTGAAATCAGCGGTATCTAGTGAGAATATCGAAAAAATGGTTTTGGAACATTCATCTACAAAAGTACGTTGCTTAATAGAGTTGGTGATGCAGATTGAAAAACAGATCTTGGAGAAGGTAGAACAATCGAAAACTATTATATTCGTAGAACGACGCACTACGGCCAAAATTTTGGGGTTCCTTTTAAAAAAGCTCGAAGGATGTGATCTTTTGGCTCACATCAAAAGCAATTTTGTATTGGGTCAATCGAGGAAATTGTATGGTGCTAATATTTTGTTCCCGGATAATTTCACGCGCGTTATGCAATTGTTTCGACAAGGTCACATAAATTTACTTGTTTCGACTGATTTATTAGAAGAAGGAATCGATTTACCAGATTGTTCTTGTGTGATCCGTTTCGACAGAATTAATAATTATAGGTTTGTTTTTGCTATTTTTATAGAGTTTGAACTTGTGCTTCATTAGAAATAATGACTATTTTAAGCATAAATTTACATTCATTGAATTTCTTTATTTGGTATATTTTGCTAAGATCAGAAAGCATTTTGGTAATTAAAAATGTTGTGTGCAGTTTAGGCTAAATTGTACGTATTTAGAACTAATGAGACTTTAACTCTTTCGCTACGAGCGTTGCGTATAGACGACATCTATTAAACTCCGTATGAATATAAGAACTGAAATGTGATGCTATTTTGGCGGAACGCTCGCTCGTACAGCAGTGTCACTTCTACGGAAAACCTTATCGTAGCGAAAAGGCTAATAATCTACCGTTTGTTGTTTAACCCTAGCGTTTTGAAGTACGCTAGGATCTAATCTCACCAGTTTCGACAAGTATAGTTATTTATAATTTTGGTAGTAATATTTTAAATCAAACCATTTTAACTAAAATATATTGCATTTAATCGACAAAACGATCATTACAACATAGTAAGTGTTGCCAGATGTAGGGTGATTTCCCTATTTTAGGATGATTTTAAACTGCGTAGGTTAGTAGGGTAATTTTAGAAAAGTATGGTAATTTAAGAAAAAGTAGGGTAATTTCAGAAAAGTAAAGTAATTTTTAAAAAAAAGTAATTTTACTTTTTGTAATGTTTTTTTGTTTGTTAAAAATCTAAGATTTTTCACTTTAGACAAAAAATGAAAATTACAATCGTGCAAACATTCCAAAAAATTGGAAAATTGGCGGAAATTTGTTTAATGTTGCTTCATTTAAGTGCTGATGTGAAATGAATATTTTCAGTTATAAGAGATATTAGAACTTTACCACTTCATTATTGTCAGCAATTGTAAAAATAAAGCAATATATGAAATCATCTAATAATACATGTTATTAATGGAAAATAACTGATAAAAATTTATTCAAATTTTAATAGCTCAATATGAGAAAAGCTTAAAATCATTTGAAATTACTTATTTAGTTGACGAATTAGAAGCGTCAAATGAAGATTTAAATTTAAAAAAACGAAAACGAAAACGAAAACGAAAACGAAAACGAAAACGAAAACGAAAAAATACATATAGGTTTATAGCTAAATATATTGAAATTGTTTTAAAAAAAAATTCGTATTGTATAAATCTTACATTAATTGAAATAAATTGCTGCGTTGAATCGATGTTTCCTAATATTTCTTTGAATACTGATTAATGTGAAAATGCTTGAACAGAAATGAAATTCGTGAATTAAATAATTATATAAAATTAAAGTCAGTACATGTGATTTGAAATCGAACGCATATAACGTATATTTCCCTATATATTGATCTTTTTTGGCTATAAGAATTAAAAATCGAAAGATCTTGTCTGCTACTATGCATTTCACCATTTAATTAGCATAAAATATAGTGGGGTAATTCATAGGGTAATTTAATGTTTAACGCAGAATAATTTACTTAAAAATAGGGTAAATTTGATGCGTAGGGTAATTTTTCGATTTTGTTTTGGCAACACTGATAGTAATCAACTTTCCTAATAAAAAGTTGACTGTTATTTACTTAAGTTAGATTGTACGGTTTATTCCTTATCATAAAAATGTATGGTTATTTTCCAACTAATATATATTAGTTTACTTAAGGAAACTTTTTAAAAACTTTTGACTTCATATTAGTTCAAATTTTATTAGAATATTTTTCCATCGTTCACATCAAAATGATGTGAATTTCGATTAAAATCTTACTATTCTGATGCTTTTTAGCTTATTTTGGTTCAATAATACTATTTAACAATGAAAAGTTGTAAACAATAAACATAATTTTCTGAAATCATATATTTAGTTTATTGAAAAAACGGTATTTTTTTTTTGAAAAGTTTTAGATTAGCTCATAGAAGAAACATATAGTAAAAGAAAAACCTGCAATCTAATTTCTACGGCAAAATTTTATTGCTTTTTTGACTACTGGCGCGTTTTTTTTTTTTTTTTTTTTTTTTCATTCAAATATTGCACCGACTTGTAACTAGTGACTAAAAAAAGAAATTCCTTTGAAACGCATAGCAAATAATTATCATTTTTTCAAAACATGATCAAGCCACTGCAGAAGTTTAATCTTCAAGTAGATCATTATGAATATTGAGAATAAGAACGATCATGATCAATCTTTAAAAGACATCCTCTATTGTATATTTGATGCTTTGTTTTTGTAGCTCATTGTAAGTCGGTGTAACATTTGGGTGAAAAAGGCATACGCCTAGGGTCAAAAAAGCTATAAGCAATAAGCAATCTTACGGTAGTAAATAATATATACATGATTTTGGTAGTGATATTAAGAGAATAATGAAAAGTAAAAAAGAGAAACGTGAGCAATCAGTGATCTGTTCACTTTTGAAACAAGTCCTGTATTGCAGTTGCTCTTTTACATATTTATTCTATGGGGGCTAGCTTTTAGCAGCGATATAAAAGATATTTGTATCTCACAAGCTGTATGTTTAGGCAGTTTGCCTTGATCGATACAGAAAAGAATACTATATTAACAGAAAAACTACTTTACAGATCTTATGTTCAATCGAAGGGCCGGGCGAGGAAAAAAAATGGTGCGTTTATTGTTATTATTGAAAACAATGAAGTGACTAAGGTGAGGACTAAACTGAATGGGTTTTCAAACTTAGAAACGACCTTATCAAAGTTTATTAGTGAAAGATTAGAAATATTGCCCACTGACGAAGAACTGAATGAAAAATTGTTAAATGATGAAATCAAGCCATTTTATATACGAAATGATGATGGTGATAGTTTTGCGTGTGTTACACCGCAAAATGCTAAAATATTAATTTACCAGTATTGCCAGACATTGAGCAAGGATTCCTTTTCGTATCAGGAGCCATTTATAAATATTCGACCAGTTCACACTGACTCTGAAAGTAAGTTATTAATTTACTCAATGACAAACGAGAATGTGAAATTTTGTTTTACTTTATTATTATATTGCTATATTTTTTAAGTTGAAATAGTTGGAAATTGTAGAGAAGAAAATTGATTAACAAATTACAAAATAATACGTAACATTATTTATCAAAGTATGTGTTATATACATATTTTTGCCACATAACGCTTTGCAGATCTGAGTCGTCTGTGCTGTCAATTCTGTGGTCGTAAAAATTTCTTTTATCATAAGAAGTGATCAAAAACTTTCTTTGAATATAAGAACTATTACATCAAAGTTACTCAACTTCTGTGTTTTTTTTTTCAAGTTCAAGTAAGCTTTCAAAGGATTTCATTTACCCATCTCTTATTTGGTAAGGTTTTCGAACACGCCTATATTATTAATGCTTCGTCATAAAATAAGCATACGAAAGGAAAACTATAATGCAGTTCCAACAGCACAGATTTAATTTGTTTTCACCCTTAATACTTTCGTTTTCAAATATCTCACCGATTTCTATCAGTTATAACTTAAGATAAATTATTTGATCCATAGATATATTAAAAATTTTTAAATTAAATTTTTATATTTTAAATACTTAACTAGTTCCAAAGATAATTATAATTCTTCTGTCAGTATTGTTCAAAACCGGTAATTGTTTACTCTGTTTTTCAAAAGTAATTTCTTTATGGTCTAGTTGCACATCAGCGCGTTATTTTAATGAAAACAGAATACACAGACGCAAAAAAATAAAATAAAACATTATGTTCTAAATTGCATTGCAGCTTTCTTTTTATATATTAATTTTGAGCTTTGTCACACAGAAAAACAGTAAACGTGACATCCATTGCTTAGGAAATCGAACGCAATTTTCAAAAAAAGTATCTATTTAGTATGTGTTTTAAACATGCAATAGACCTTTAAAGTACGGAACATAAAATAATAACAAAAAGTCTCTAGCCAATGTATTTACTAAACACTGCTTGTTTTAGATCAGTATTGATTTTTGTTCATTAAAAAATAATATAGGTCGTCGTACACTGAGAAAATCATTTATTTATAAGTAATAATGTACTATTAAAATCTAATAAAAATTTTAATAAAATATGAAATAAAAAGCAAAATCTATTAACATTTAAGTTTTAATAATAATTTTTTATTATTCAATAATTGTGCGTTAAAAAATTAAAAAATATTTTTTTTAATTAATTAAATACTTAAGTTAATTTAAGTGTAATATTTTTTTTCTGATTCTACATAATTTTTTTATTAGCTGATAATATTTTTCGCTTAATAATTTTTTCGTTAAACGTTTTCCTCAGTGTATATATTTGAGGTCGCAACGATTTCAGCGCTTGTTATGTGACTGATCACTGTTTTCCGATTTTGGTTTTATGAATACAGTGGTATCTCGTGATACGTGCCGCTGAGCGAGCGTGTTTTGCTTTAAGATGAGAGCATTTTCGATAAATTGTCTTAGTGTTTTTTGTTTTTTACACATTTCTCATTTCAATTGATTCCAACGGTCTTAATTGCTTTGAGATACGAGCAATTTGACATATAGCAATTAGACTCGTATGCCGAGGTATCACTGTACAATAGTCGTTAGATTATTATGTTTGTTTGCTTTGTGCTTAGAAATCCAATTGTAATAACCGATAATTGAATCGGTCGTTTGTCTTTAGAGAATCAATCATTAAATATTTTACTATGATTTTATATCCCATGATGTAGGTGCTACTATGTTTGTAGCGGAAATCATAATGCCTATTGAAAGCGGTATCATGGATACAGTGATAGGTGAGAAGCAAAGTCGCAAGAAATTAGCTGAAGCGGCCGCCTGTATGCATATAGTAAAAAAATTATATAAATTAGGAAAGCTTGATAACAATTTAAGACCAGTGGTTGAAACAGTTTTAGCTGATAAGCAGACGCGGGACTTGTACCCTAATTGGCCCAATGAATCGACTAAGCCACAAAGACAAAACACATTGAATTTCGCAAATAATATTTATCGTCGTATCACTCCTACTGAATTATGCGTACCGCTTATTAATCAAACACGAACATACCGTCTTCATTTAGTGAAAATGAACTTAAAAGGTCTCCCTGACCAAAAGACTTGGTCGAAATTCTATTGTACAAAATATGGGTTTGCCCTGCTCACCATATTAGACCTGCCCGATTTGGGCCAGTTCCCAATATTCATACATAATGGTCAAATGATCTGTGAAATAGTGGCCAATTACAAAACGATCTTTTTAACTGAGAACCATTTATCTACACTGAAAAAATTTCATGTTTTACTATTTAGAGATTTGATGAAGTGCCTTAAAAACTTTTATATGTTTGATAATACTGGAGAGTCTTCTAGTTTACTTGTAGCTCCATTCGATCGGGAAAAGGACGATATTTTATGGTCATTGGCGACCGATTTCAATGGACTTCAATCGGTGAAGGAGATCTCATTTTTAACTAGAAAAGAGACTAAATTTGATCGAAGTAAGTATTTGAATGCTGTAGTTGCACCCTGGTATCGGCCTTTAAGGGAAGATTATCTTGTAATTGATGTTTGTGATGACATGACTCCCACTAGTGAATTTCCCAACGGTACACATAAAACTTACGAAGAGTATTTCGCTGATAAATATAACCTGACGGTGGCGAATTTAAAACAACCAATGCTGTTTGTTAAGCCAGTTCGCCATTGTAACAATTATTTAAGGTGTTTTTCGGCGAAGAGCACGAAGAAAGCTCCACATGTTGACTTTAGTGAGCATCTAGTGCCTGAATTTTGTACTTTGCTCAATTTTCCGGCTGACTTGTGGGCGTGGTCACAGATACTGCCTTCCATTCTATACCGAATTGAGACCTTGCTACGCGCCAATATGCTTTCGTTACGACTTATGAACGAGGTAGTAGAGTTCAAAGAGAATGATCAGAAGTCGAAAAGCTTGATATCTAATTTGACTAGAATCTGCGAAGGCTACTTTGACGATGAAACGTCACCGATTGACTTTCAAAAAGTAGAGGAATTGATGTTGCATATATTTGCACGTCTTAAAGGAAAGCTTTTGGTGCAGAAATGCCAATCGAATGACATTGATGAAGAATTCTTATTAGCTCTTGAAAATATTCAATCTGATCGTAAACAACGAGTTATTGATTTGGAATCTGTGGAAGAGATATCGTGTTTCGATTTGATGAATTATGTAAATCTTGTCCACTTTAGTAACAGCTTTGCTATTGATGACGTGGACGAAAATTGTTTTGAAAATATAAATGATAAATTGAATTTTATGACTTTAACAAAGGAGACAGTGCCGATTCGACTATTAGCCAATAACCTAAGCTCACCGTATCCGGATTTAACATCGTTTTTAGAGGTAATTTGGTTTGTGATAATTTCTTTTGAATTAGAATTAAGATGATGGATGTTATTTGCTCTCACCATTGTTATAAGTGAGAGTGTCGTATGTGAGGAATAGGAATCGCATTAAGTTTTTCGGTTCTGATACGTTTAATCATCCAATTTAATTTTTCAACTTTGAGAATCCCAATTGTTTGGTGAAGATTAATTACGAAAATCAATGTTGATGTTGATGAGGATCAATAATAGTTTATTGTTACACTTTTACTTTATAATTAATAATTACTTTATTCTCAACTTATTATAATACATTATTTATTTATTTTTTATTATTTTTAATATTTCATATTTGCAACAACTCTACACTCAACTCTCACTTATTTCTTCTGAACTTTTACATCTCCTTTTTATACATGAATATAAACAAAATAAGCAGAAAACATGTCCATTTTTTAGCATGAAAACACGCGTTGACATTTATAAATAAATTTAAGAAAAACACCCCAACATATAATAAAAAAGCAAAATGTGCATAAAATATTATTTTTAAAGTCATTTTCAATACAAAGGAAAAAACAGCATTATTTATTGCCAAATTGCCACTGAAGTGTTTTTTGACAATTTTTCAACTATGTCTTACGCTTACAAGTGAAAAAACTAGTGATTGCACTTGCATTTTTCACAAATGCATTAATCATTCATAACACCATAATTCAGTGAACCCTTATCACGATTCAATTTTGTGCAACTAATGAATTTTTTCTAGGGTTGTTTTCGATAATTCCACAATAATTAACTATTTTCATATATATATATATTTAAACTGTTGACCAAACTCTTTAGAAATACTAAGTCTTCATCTGATGTTCAATTTTATTGAACATATTGTCGAAAAAATAAAGTAAAACAGGGATGCCCGGCCCCCAAATAGGTTAGTGGCCCAAATAAAAAATTATTAAACTGAGATGGGTCGCACATATTAATAAATAAAACAAAAAATTATTTAAAATATTTTATTTTCTTGCAATTAATGTTGCACACTTTTTTATATTTTACTTGACATTTTTTTTAATATTAACGAATAATTTAGTTGATTTTTTCATATATTAAAAATAATATAGTCAATCAAAAACTTTAATCGGGCCGCAAAAAAACTTTAAAAGGGCCGCATGTGGGCTGCGGGTTGGACACCCCTAGCTTAAAGTATTTTCTTGACGAGAAAATACTTTTTCTCGTAATTAAAAACTTTTTAATTAAAAAGTTCATGAATAAGGGATCTTTAAATTTAAAATTGTTTGTGAAGATTCATTTCAACCAACTATAAAAAATATTTTGCTATATATTTTTCGAATATATTTTCGAATATATTCTAGGTCATTATTACGATTACTAATAAAATAGGTTTTTCAATTGTCAGAAACCGATTTGTTCCAAAATGCCATTATTTGATTAGACATATCCTTAAACAAAAAAGAAACCTTTATTTTGTGCCACCAGTGCACTGGGTGTTCGCTAGAGGTCATGAAAGTGGACCATGACAAAACAACTTTATTAATATCTTACAAGTGATTGATTTTAGAAACAAAATGACCTATATAAAAATTATGTGCTACGGCAAGATCTTTTATTTTTTTATGTTAACAAAAACTTTTAATTATGATTTTTAAGTGTCAAATGTTAAAAAAAACTTCATTTTTTCCAGTTTTTTATGAATATTGCTATTTATCGCTATAATAAGGCTAAAATATGACTATTTGTGATCGTCAAGAAACAATAGACATAATGTGTAGCCAACTTTTTTTTAAGAGTACAATGTTGCCAGTTTTTTGAAAAATACTGTTCACGTTTTTTTCATTATAACTTACATAAATAAAAAGATTTTTAAGAACAAATCTCTTTTTTAGTATTGATGTGTCATCTACAGTACTCCTACACAATTTTGTTGATTTCTAACAATAAAAGTTTTATGATATTTCTGAGGTATTTATTATGAATGATTAATGAATTTGTAAAAAATGTAAGTACAATCACTGTTTTTTCAACTTGTAAGTGAAAAACATATTTGAAAAATTGCCAAAAATAATTCAGTGACAATTTGGCAATAAATAATGCTATTTTTTCCTTTGCATTGAAAATGACTTTAAAAATAATATTTTATGCACAATTTGCCTTTTCATTAAAAATTAAAATTTTTTTTTAATTTCTTTATGAATGTCAACGCATGCTTTTATACTCAAAAATGGACATGTTTTCTGCTTATTTTGTTTATATTCATGTATAAAAAAGAGATGAAAAAGTGCAGAAAATAATAAGTGAGAGTTGAGGCGGAGTTGTTGCAAAATATGAAATTTTAAAAAAAAAAATAAAACAAAAAAAATAAATAAATAATGTATTATAAGTTGAGAATAAAATAATTATTAATTATAAAGTAAAAGTGCAACAATAAATTATTATTGGCCCTTGTCAACATCAACGTTCATTTATCGCGATTAATCTTCATCAACAATTGGGATCTTCAAAATTGGAAAATTAAATTGGATAGTTAAACGTATCAGAACCGAAAACTTAATGCAATTCCTGTTCCTCACACACCACACTCACTCTCTTACAACATATTAATGAATGTCGCTATTGTCACAAAAAAGGCACGTCTCCAATGTGATAACAAAATTTAAAAAAAACTTGAAGAAATAAAAATAAATTAAAACAGTAGGACGTAATTGATCTATTGCAGGTGTGGCCAAGCTTTTACTTTTTAAGGACGACTTATTTTGTTAAACGTAATTCGCACGCGAGTTGCTATGAACACTTTATGAACTGTTATCTGTTTTAAAAAGTTGTTTTTATTGTTCAGCATATAAGCATTAAACATTAAAGTTTAGTTTGGAACAGGAATGTCTAATCTGCGGTCATTTTAAAAATTTTTTGCGACCCGATCAAAGTTTTTTACTACCTATATTATTTTAAATTCGTCTAAATTATCCGTTAATATTAAAAAAAAAAATTGATTAAAATATAAAAGTGTGCAACATTAAGTAGAATGTAACAAAATATTTTAAAAACTACTGTAAAATAATATTTTAAATAATTTTTTGCTTTATTTTGATATGTATGGCCCACGTCAATTTAGTAATTTTTTATTTAGCTCACTAACCTATTTAGGTTGGGCGCGCCTAGTTAAAAGTGAAACAAGGAAAAATATAAATTATTATTTTTGTATTGTCTATGACTTGAATGTATGAAAAAAGAGTTCAATATCCAAATTATAAATTGATATTACATGAAGTCCGTTACTGTTTGATCCAATCTTCATTATCATTAAAAAAAAACGCATTCAAAAACAGAAAACATTAAGATTCTATTTTCCGACCGACTTTAATGAATAAATGGGGGGACTACATACAGAATTCGAAAAACTTCTGTTATACGTTTTTTTATAAAGACATTTTTAGTAAATCGATTTAGTTTTGAAGACATATGCTAAAACCTAATTTATATTGAACACTTACAACTCCAGCACTAATGAACGTTTGCCGATAAAAAATATCTGTTATATTATTTAAAGGAAAGCTCTTCAACCGTTATATTCAGATTTTAATTAAACTACTCTCAATCGATAGAGACTACTTTCCTAAGTTATATGCTTTTTTTTTCTAAGTATAATAATTCATAGGGGGTGAAATTATGGACTTTAGAAGTGATTCATAGCAAAATATTCATGAGACTATATTTCTGAAACTAGGTTTTTTTAAAAAATGACTTACAAAAAATATGTTTCTTAAATAGAGAAATGTACATTTGTATACTTTGTTCACTTTCTTTTAGTTACTTTAAAAGACCTTGTTACAACTAAAACATTTAAATTATGAGGTTAAGGCTTGAAAACCTCGTTTCGTCTAAAAATTACTTATAATTCATTTTTATTTTATACAAAGGTTTTGACTTCAACACACGCCAAAGAAATGTTCAATTTCGAACGATACGAAACCCTGGGTGATTCTGTTTTGAAATTCGCCGTTTGTTGTTATTTGTACACGCGATTCGATTTAGTAAATGAGAGTTTTTTGGTCACTGTGAAAAATAAAATGGTGGGGAATAAAAATCTGTACTATAACGCAATTAAAAAGGGTCTCCAAGGGCTTTTGAACGCATCGGAATTCGTGCCGACATTTACTTGGATGCCGGTATCGTTCAGGATACCACGAATCGTACGTGAATCGTATCAGTGTCAAAACCGGTTGATAAACTTGACAAATTTAATGGATTTCAGCTTAACTTTGAAGGAACAGATTAATGGAAAAATGTCTGAGGGAAGGAAACAAGAGTTTCAATCACTCTTAAAAGAATCCGGAGTGCCTAAAACTGATAGTGAATTAGAACCGTTGGCAACCGATCAGTTGATAAAAGATAAGACGATTTCGGATTCGGTCGAAGCTATTATTGGACTATTCTTGGAGAGAAAAGGTATAAACGGTGCAATAAGGATTATGCAGTGGTTCGATATTTTACCACAGGATTCATTCGTGTCACAAATGTTTAATGGTAATTTTTTTGCAAAGGTTTGCATTACACTTGTTTTATATATAATTCTTATCGAATTAGTTAAAGCTTGTATACTCAAAAAGAGCTTAAGACATTTTTTCCAGATAAGAAAACTTTAGATTACTTAAGCGTTTTGAATTATTACGCAATAACAAATTAAAATTTAAAATTAAGTTTCGATTCTAAATTGTATTTGTGTATTAGGATTTTGAGAACTTATCAACCTAAACAACTAAGGTATCGAAAAAAATAGAGTTGCCTAACTCGTTTTCTTTTAGCAATTTCTCAATTCTCTTAAACTTTGTGCTTTGTACCATTGAATGGTCAGTTTGAATGAAATAAAGTTCCAATTATTTAGCCAAATTTAACCATTTTTTCACATCTGAAAAATCAATATTGGACACTTTTTTTTATACTTTCATTTAGAATGTATTTAAGGTAAGTATCAACAACAAAATTTTAACATTTGTCACCAATGAAGCGTGCTGTAAAAGAACTCTTAGACAACTGAAATCGATGTCGTAAACGGTTAAAAAATAAGCTTTAATTTTTATATAAAGATATCTAGTTAAAATTTTCATTGGGCACATGGAAATAACTGATTGCACGTTTTTGATCAGAAACCGCACTATAAAAGTACCGCGTTATAAGAGGGTCGACTGTATACTTAAAAAGCCTTGAAATCTACAAAGTGAAAATTTTCAGTAAATATTCTGTTCAAAATAGAACAAGTGTAATGCTTAATACTTTAAATGATTTTTGGCTGTATACTTCAGGATGGCTTTTGCCAAGAATGCACATTATTTCTATAGTATTGAATTAGCAAAATAAAATGTATACTGTTGTAAATTAGGTTTCTTTAAATTACACAAAGTTAATTATCTTTTTATTTCTTCAATGTGTCATTGTTTTGCAATATGTAGAAAGATAATAAGATTTTTGATGTAAATGGGTTTGAAGCATCAAACATTTTTACCTGAAAAGTACTTCAATTGTATCTTAATATGACTTTAAGATACAATTTAGATCGTAAGATTTTTTAATTTCCATTTTACTATAATTTGATTCTTTTGATTTTTTATTCGCTTTAAAAAGACAGTAAGCATTAAATAATAAAAGTGTTTCTCTTTTCTGTCTAAATTTAAATTATTTGTTTTGCTTCGAAAATGGTTTCAAAATAGCGTTAATGATCTTGCTCATTTCATTACCAATTGGAGCGATGACAATTGTTTTTTTATCATTGTTTATGCATGCCTATGGATTCAAAAGATCTGAATATATCATTCTCAAAATTTTGTATGTTGCATTTACTTGCAACGTTGATTTTCGGTGTAGTTAGCATGTTAATTTAAATATACCAATTTGAAAATATTTTCTATATTGTAGAATTTTAAGGCGCGTAAAGACAGATTATACTTTTTCGGAAACATGATTAAAATAGTAAACATAAAAAACAGTTGTGAGAGCTGTGTTTAGTTTGCGTTTAACCTAATGATTCTTTTAACCGGTGTTATAGCGTAAAGCCCCCAAATATATGGCAAAAAATCGACTACTCTAAGAGCGTGTTTTATTAAATTGTGCTGTTACAGGTAAGCCAAAAAGCGCAATAATGGTAAAAAATGTACCAGAGCCTGACGTTATCAATAGATTGATCTGTAATCCAGATGAAATTGAATCGAAGCTTGGTTACAAGTTTCGTGACCGAACTTACTTACTACAAGCCTTATCGCATTTATCCTACCTGAAGAATAGATACACGTTCAGTTACCAAAGACTTGAATTCTTGGGCGATTCAATTTTAGATTTCCTGATCACAGCTCATATTTACGAGCAATGTCCGAAGATGAATCCCGGTGAATTGAGTGATCTTCGATCAGCTTTAGTGAATAATATCACATTTGCCGCCTTAGTTGTCCGTTATGATTTGCACAAATATATCCAATACAGAAATCCAACTTTACTGGGTATGATCAATAGTTTTGCCAAATTCCAAGAACGGAATCGATTCGAAGTTACCGATACTGTACTGTTTTTAATCAACGAAGATGAATGTAGAATAGCTGAGTATGTAGAAGCACCAAAAATTCTCGGTGATATTTGGGAATCTTTGGCTGCTGCTGTTTTCCTGGACAGCGGACATTCGTTTGAAACCGTTTGGTCAGTATTTTATAAATTGATGAGTCGCGAAATCGAGATATTCAAGGCAAACATACCGAAGAATCCGATCCGTCTAATGTACGAGTGTATTCCAATGAACGCAAAAATCATGTAAGTTCTTTAAATGACAAATTTTTCATTAAGCGATAACTTTAGCATAGCGTTCTGAACAGATCTTACTGAGCATATTACTTTAGTGATGATGAACATTTTGAGAGCTAAGTGAAGACTTTCTTATTCGGAAAAAAAAACGTATGCGTTACGCAATAACTTCAGCTGGGATTTACCGATTTTGTCAAATTTAGAATATAAATTACCCATAACCTAAATAATTATTGTTTAGTTTTTGAAGAAAAAAACCCATTGAAACAGAAAAAATTTACAATTGTTCTGTGTAAAATAATTTAAAAAACTTGTGGCGATTGTAGCAAATATAACTAAATCAACGCGTACAAAAACCAATTGCAACACATATGTGATGCTTGAATGCATTACAGTTTTTTCAGCACAAATATTTCAATTGCTAAAAACTTGACTATTTTAGAAGAAATTAAAAAAAATTAGAAATTTAGAAGAAATTTTAACTACATGAGTTTATTTTGTGATTTCATTGTATAAAATTCGTATATATAATTGTTTATTTTGGAATTTTATTAACTTTAAACTAAATGCGTCAATATTATTTAACTCGCTATCTTCAGCTCCTGAAAATTAAACTAAATGGTCAAAAAATTA
>AGDA01059194.1:0-15610 GCA_000281935.1 Mengenilla moldrzyki | reverse complement strand
CAAATGTTAAATAAAATATATTTTTTATATTTTATTGAAAATATATGTATACATAGCATGCTTTTTTATAAAAAAAAACTTTGAAACATAGATTACCTAAATCGATAAAACGTTTTTTGATCTTTTTCTTTAAAACTTGATGGCGCTACTATATTTTTTCTATAAATATCGCCATTGTCGCATAAAATATTTCGTTTTTTTACAAATATTTCTATTTTACTCTAATTAACATTAAACAAGTTTGAAAAAAAAAATTTATGGTATAATATATTTTGTTTACAATTACCATCGAAGAAATATTATAAAAAACAAACAAGTCTTTTTTTGGCAACATTTCGAAGCGTTTTGTTTAAATCAGTACCAACATAGTTATGTATTTCCCTAAATTTGCACGTACATAATTTTTTTAGAAAATTGAAAAATTCGAGGTTTTATGTTTATAAAAAAATAATATCGGTATCGAAAAAATTTCATTAGCAAAAATTGAGCAAACTTTTAATCACAACATTCACGATAGAGATATGTTCAAAATAATGCCTATAGCTGAGGTAATAAGTTAAACATATTCAAGCTAAAATTTTAAAAACAATTGTAATAACATTTTGTAATTATACCTGGTAATTTATTTTATCAAAATAATTCTTACCGTTACAACTTTATTGTCATGATTAACATTGTAATACTTATTGATTTGATTTTGATTTGAACTGGATTGTGTGTCAACACGCCGTTTCCTCCGCGTCTTAAATATATCAGGATTAACTTCGTGAGGAGCATAAGTTCGAGATATCTTCAACGGTTCGGGATACTTTTCAAACGCATAACTTTTCTTACAAATATAGTATTTCGTTCTACCAATTTTACTAAACAAACGAGCATTACGATCAACACGTAGTTCACATATATAAATGTGCTCTGGTGGTGCTCCGATTGGTCGACCACTACAATATGTGTTAACATCTAGCACCCAACACTGACCAATTATTAGTTCAACAGGCACCACTTCGTATAAAGGAACTCGCATGACTTCATTTTCATAAAATCTTAAATTTAAACAAACGTACTTTAATATTTTTACAAAAACAGCATATCTTTCATAATATCAGCTTTAAAAACATTGTACGTTTTTACAAAATTCTAACGCAAATGCGCATATAATACTAATATCGTCATCACCAAAATAAATATAGTTTTTCAACGCCTTTGAACAGATTCTAAATTACTTTTAATATCTGAAAATCATTTATAAGACATAAACTGACAACATAATCAGTGCATTGAATTTCAATTTTGCGTTAGATGTAAACTAAAATGAGTTCGATTATTTATACTTTTTTACAATTACACAAATCTAACCAGTATGTATTTAATGCATTATTCAAATTAAAAAGCAACTCTTAAAAAACTATAATATTGTTTGATTTCAGTCAAGAATAAAAAGAAATATCTACATGTTATTCAATAAGTAATGTTACACTCTTAAAAGTCCTTAAATTTCATATATGTAGCAAATTGAGCACTGAAAATAACCGCACTAAATTTGATTAAAAATGTACTCTCGTAAACGATTTGTGTATTTTTAACACCTTACTCTTAAATGTTTAAGCTTCGAAAATCATTGATGACAATATTCCACATAAATTACAGAAAAATGCTGATGTTTTTATACATAGTAAAATTTACTCCTAATATGCGAGGTTCACTCTTCAGTTTTCAGTTCTTATGTGATTTTTTAGTTACTTTTTAATTCTTGTTAATAATAAAAGTATATTTTTTTAAACAATTAAAATAATTAAGAAAATTCAAACAAATCTGATGATTATTTGTAGCCAAAATAAATCGAAATTATGAATTTTTCAAATAGTTTGATATATACACGTATTTTTAAAATAATTTCGTTCTGATATCGGAACAAGAAGATAATGATTCTCACAGGTTAGTCAACTATTCAATTAATTTACATATTTCGTTTTAGTTTAAACTGAACTTTAATCATGTTCCGTTTCTTAACGAAATTTTTTATTTTGAAAATAAATTAAGCACTTGTCGTTCACAAACAACATGCTTTTATATAGACAGTTATTTACTCTTTTAGAAACATCTAAAGCATTTTTTCCAAAATTAAAAGAAAAAAATATAAGGACATAATATTATGAAAGTCCCATGAACAGAAAAGTCAAAAACAAACTTTCTGGTTGGTTCATGAAAAGTTTCATGAGGTCGCAAGTAATGATGACCATATGCATATCGTTGACCAGTCTCTTTATGTTTCCACAGTCGTTCGATTCGAAAATATCTAAGTCTTCAAATTTGACATCTCCTATCGTGTCATAGGTATGTTTTTTATCAGTGCCGGGAATCGGAATATCCCTTAAAACGTACACATGATCACCCTGCCGTAACTGCAAATCACCACGTAATAACGAAATATAACACTGATGTCCGTCATCTGTAAAGTCTTTGATTGGTATTTCTAAATTGACTTCACGCGGTGAACATCTTTCACATAAATAGCTTTCACTTTTCTCATCCGCCGAAACGCATTCACAATGTTGCCATACTAAACATCGTTCACACTGTATCATGATTCCTTCATCACGATAAAGTCCGCAAATGCAACGAATCACATCTTCTTCTTCGCCACCTGTAAGTAATATCAAAATTAGGCATTTTATTATAAATCAAAACCTTCAGAATATATAATATTTTTGGTTTAAGCTCCTGATTACTATTCCATAAATCCCTTGATTTTTTTGTGGTCAAATGTAATGTAACTTGTAAATTGATTAGCAGAAAATAGACCCCCCTCCCATTTTTATTATTTTTAAGAAAGCATTGAAATACAATATTTCCAGCAAACACTAAAAATTCTACATGTATTTATAACAACACTGTTACAAAAGTTATTGAAACATTTCTAAGGCAAGTGAGAATTTTTATAATATTAAAATGTATATTTTTTAAAAAAAATTGCAATTTTAGCACTGAAAAACATAAATAAAGCATAAAGATATATAGATATGTATATATTCATTACGAATTCTGACAAGGTTAATAATGTTTACAATCTTTTTTAATACAATTTACTTCATGATTTTATCAACGATGAAATTAATAAGTTCAAAAGATTTGTAAAGCATTAAAAATGAAAGCAACATTGAATTTTAACAGTATTTTAAAGTATTTGTGGTTTGAAGAGACAATGAGATACACAAATGTGCATTTAAGACTTTTTTTTTCATTTTATTATAATGACAAAAAATAAAACCTTCAACTCAATTACAAAATAAAAACGTGAATAACTGAAAATATGTTACACTAGAGCAGTCATGTCAAAGATACGGCCCCGCGGTCGCTTCTGGTCCCTGGGCTGTATCAATAAGGCCCGCGATCGCAATGTGTCATGGAAAGAAGAATCATGTTTTTTAGAGCACAAGACTTACGAATGAACATCCCCAAATCAGTTCTTAAAATAACGACAGCGAATATGATACCTGATATCAATGAGCTTCTCAAAAACAAGAGAAGTCAGTTATCTGGATCCTCTAGCTCAGCTTAATTACCTACCAACTTTTGTAACTTTGATATGATTTTTAATAACCGTATATTACATACTTATATAATTTAATAAATAAAATGTTATAATAATTCAGTTCTTTTTTTATTTTCAATCTGGCCCACCTACGAATTGAAAATTTAATATATGGCCCTCTGCAAAAATGAGTTTGACACCTCTGCACTAGAGACATTATTTAAGAAAAATCAATTTACACGTAAAATAATGAATGTAAAAAAAAGTTAATTGGACTATTAAAAGTATAAGATTAAGTTATTATATTCCTATAAAAAAATATTAAAATGTAATATAAAAACAATTACCAGATTTATGCTTTCCAAAGAACGATTTCGATAATTTATCTCCGGCAATCTCTTGTAACTTTGATCTATTATTATGTTTTGCATTTGTATAGATCTTCAATAGGCGAACAGCGAAAATCCCCAAGTCGGACATTCGACCATAAAACCTAATCGCATTATTAATCAATTTCAATATGTCATCATTAAATGTTTCCGGTCGCCTGTAAACATTTTCTTTGATCCTTTTCTCAATATCGATAAAATCAATCGGATCTACGACTTTCGCTCGATAATCTTCCCGATCGCGTATCGAAGAAACATCTAGGAATTTTTCACAAAGCAAACTGCCTTTTTCATCTAAATCGTTTTCATTTTTTCAAATAAAAAATTAGTTAAACGATTTTATAGGTAAAATTTTTGTTATATGTAATGTAATCAATTGAATCAGTAATAAATATTTTCTGCAATTAAAAATTAAGTCCCGAAAGATGATTGTGCATCATGTTCAAAGTAGTTATTTAAGTACCTTCGTATAATTTCTTAATGAATTTTATAAAATTCAAAACGTCATTATTTTAAACAGCAATTAAATTAAATTAATTACTTTTTATTTAATCGAAAACTTTAAAGCAATGTATTGAAAATTAGGCTTTAAAGAACAAAAATTAACTACCAAAAAAAATCAATAGTTATTTCCATAGTCATTAATTTTTTTTATATACTAGCACAGAGATTCCCAATCTTTTCTGGTTTGCGGCTCCCTCATTAATCTAGATTTTTTTTCTAAATTTTTTGACTTCCTTGAAAATTAGAAGACTTCCCTTTTTAAAAATACGACTACCCATTTAACAGCGATATATTAAAAATTCTACTCGCCTTTTCCTTGGAACAATATAAAATATATAATTTCAACTGTTTCGGTAAATCTATATTGAAAGTGGAAAATTTCCAAATTGTTTAATTGAATACTTCACGGCTCCCTAATAACAGGAATCACTGTACTAGCATAATATACTCTGTTAAATAAATTACTTATGAATGTGGTTTTATTTAAAGTTAGAAACAATTAATTTTTCGTATAAAATAAATAATGTACTAAAAAACCTGCTTATTTTACTATCTAAATTCACATGAATTATGAAAAAATACTATTATGAAATAATAGTGAGAGTAAGATAATAAAAATTTGTATTTGATTTAAAACTTTAAAATTTTCTATTTTATTTTTTATTTTATTTTACTAAACTCCTCAATTATTATTTGTACGAATATTTAGATTTAAGAATTAATCCATAAATAAAACATCAAAAACTATTTTGTTTTATAGAAATAAAAAATAGGTAAGAAAAATTAATTTGTCAGTGGTTTTAATGAAGAAGTAAAATGTCAATATGTAAAGTAAAAATGAAGACAAGTAACTTACTCTTATTGATTAACTAACTAGGAAAAAGTTTTTTTTTTAAATGGTTTACAAAAAACGATATATTAGAACTTATATCTTTTGTTCTAAAATTTAAATTTAATATTTAAGGAGATTAATTAGTGTTTTCATCTAACCCACTTTCCCGCGATCACTATTAATTAATAATTTACATACAAATTAACATTTATACGAAGGAAATTATACATTACAGTAATTATTTAAAAAGTACCTTTGGCTTTTGTTAAATCATTATAAATATCCATTAACAACTTGGAAAGTTCTGTAACTTTATCACAATTCAACTCATTTTGCATAACGGAGGGATTGCGTGTTGAAGCTCCAATCAATTGACGATTAGAATTTGCTTTCGTCACAATAAACTCACGATTCTGTTCCGAATCAATTTCCACCAGAGTCTTTAAATTCACCTGAAACTTCGATTTCGCCCTTAACACTTTTTGTAAATTTCGAACCAGAAAGCAATGATATCTGCGTATGAATCGCTTCCTGTCTTCGGTCAACATTTGACTTCCAAGTACTGAAGAGCTCGAACATTTCATTTCAGATGTTGCTGTTAATGATTGCACCAACGAAGATTTATCGGTGGCACAATTAGCAGTTCTTCGTGCTCGATTTTTTCTTGGTCTTCCTATTCTTACAGAGTCCTTAGTGACTGAAGCTATTGTGACATTTGCAGCACTGTTGTTAGTCATTAACGGCTTAAGTCGCTGTGACTTGCCACCGATGACACCACGACAATTGGTACTGCCACATTTACAACTTTGGCCCCCATTTCCATCATATAACGAGAAATTGTAGTCGTAAGTAAGCTCTTCATTTGCCGAAATATCCCTCAACGCGAACAGAACCATTCGAAATTGTCCGTTGACTGACCACTTTTGCATTTCACAATTTGGCTCACACGAATGGTTAACGAATCGAGCCTCGCTGCCCATTCGATGTGCATCGATCACTAACCCACCATCCAAATGCAAACAATAATGATAAATATCGTCAGCGTAAATTGTACTCATGCGTTTCTTGAATTCTTGTTCCGTGACTACTTCGCCCATATATTCTAAAATAAAATCACCAGCCTTGATGGGCGACTTAGTCTTAATACCCCAACCTTTTTCTTTTGTCATGAAGCGTTCCAAATTTGGCGCCCAATCATGCTTTTGAATCCGCTGATTTTTACACTTATGACTAGCCGGGCATTCGGCAAACACCAATCGATTGATGCACTCGTCATCGCATTCCTCTTTACAGTTACAAGACTGTGTTTCCAATCCGTTACTCGATACCCGGCATCCATAAATATCTATAACAGCAAATAAAATAACAATTTAGACTCTTGCGCATTTAATTTTTGATTACACAAAAAAAACAACAGTATAATTTATATGTTAATAAAGCGTCCAGTACTTTGTCATTTCTATTTCGATATTGTAAAAATCCAAAAAACCTATTTAATACTGAAACAATAAGAATTCAATATAGATGTAATAAGAAAAGTTTTTTCCAATTTTTCCACATAAGTTATATAATACTTCCATTTGACTTCCATATTTTTTAAATAGTGAGTTATTTATTATCAAATATCAGAAAATGTCATATTTTTTCTCTATATTTCCATATGAAATTCATATGTTAAAAAGTACACGGTTTTTTGAAACGTTTAAAAAATAAAAAATTTCACATATATTTATACCGATAAATAGTTCAAAAGGTACTAAACGTTTATTGAAAGATATTGTAAAGAGTATATGTTTAGTTCTCAAGTAGCTGTTTAATTTATGTTTAGTTTCAACAAGTTCTCATAAAAAGTGGTTTTATATTAAAGCCATTTCTTAAAATCCATTTCTGCGAATAAATTTCTATATAAGACAAAAATAAACTCTCTACTAATTGATGATTAAATACACAAAATATTTACATTCCCATAAATTAACAGTTCATTTTATTTTTTTACTGTTTTTTTCCTGATAATCCAGGATTAAAATCTAATATATATAACATACTTGAACGTAATCTACGATATCTCCATGATGGTACATCGACATTAATTGTCTGTTCTAAATTTTGCGAATACACGTTGTACGGTAAAAGAAAATCCAAATCGGTTTCCATTAATCTCTTTCCATAATGACAAGGCCGCATTAACTTTCGCAACGATGAACAACTGACTGGTTTCGAGGGTGTTTTTAATTTATTCTTCAATTCATTTCGTCGCATTGCCATTATTTTCCTTAAAAAAACAAAGAATCCAATTAACTTCTCATCAAAGAGAAAACTACAGATTAAAGTAAAGAATAATCATAAATTATTCGTATAAACTTTCTTCGTATTATACTGAAAATTATAAAAGAAGAATAGTAAATAAAAACTAATTTCATTTTTTTTAATTAAATCAGATGAAATAAATAATTTTAAAATATAGAACTTTATCCTATCATTATAAAATCTAAAAATACAAAAAATAAATTTTAATGAGATAAAACTTTCAAAAAGTAAGCCATTTTAGACTATGTTCACAAAATTACTGAGTGAAATAATTTGCTATTTATTTTCATTCAAAATAGACAAGAGCGGACTAAGATCTGGGCAATTTAAGCACGTTCCTAAAACCCGTAATTTTTTAAGCCAAAAAAATTGGGTTTTAAAACAATTTTCAATATAAGTTGCTTTTTTAAATAATTTTTTAGCATTTTTTTTTGTGAATTATATTAGGCAGTTTCAAAGAAAAAAAAAGTTTAAGTTCATAAAATACATCTATATCTTTGTCTAAAAATTGACCAACAAGTTTTCAAACATTTTTGCCTTTTCAACATACATTAAACATGTGCTTTCAGACACGCCCGTACAGATACGCCACTTGATTTTGGCGATGATTTTAGGTTGATCATAAAATGGTGTGCATAATAACGAGTATACGATAATCCCAAAATCATTATAAAACCATTTTTTCATAACATAATTTTGACGTTTCTATAATAATTATTTCGGACGATTATCATACGATTTCCGGAAGATTTTATGACGATTTTTAGATGATTTTCGAACTATTTTATGACAATAATCTGATCATTAGATGACTATAATTGTCTTAAAATGATCATGTTTCTGTTTTAAAATTATTTTATAATTCGTCCTAAAGCAAGACATTTTTTTAAAATTTCTGTATAAAAATTACATTTAAAAAGTTGTCTTTTTGACCATAATCATCAAAAAAAAAATCGTCAAAAAGACATTTTTAAAACAACTTTAAGACCAAATTGGTTGTACAGAAGCATACATTTATCTTATTGAAAAAAAAAGTTGCAATCTGTTGTTTAGTGCTATTAATGCATTTACGCCTGGTAATTCTTTCATTTCTATTCTGTTTTTAAAAAAACGTGTGAAAATTTAAGGCAAATTGGATCTGTATTAACTCTTTTGTTTTAACCTTGTTTGATAAGGGTTGACAATTACAAGCATCATTTAATATTAATATTTTTTTAAACCAACTGCAAAATAATTCGCGTTAACTATAATCTAGAAGAGAATTTTAAATGATGCAAATTGTGTTAGTTTAATGATGAAATAAAAAACAAATTGGAAAAAGAACGAATTCAAACTATTAAGAATAATTTATAGCCTAATTTGCACAGAGCACAAATAACAGTAATGTTAAGAAATATTAAAATTACATAGCTGATATAAACGTATGTTATTAAAAATAAAATCAAATAGGTTAATAAGTATGCTAGGTATTAATAAAAAATTAATTTGCAACTTCTGCTTAATCAAATTAATAACGGTTTTTAATTTTTTTGCCATCGTTTATTTTGACTAATTTAAAATATCTGTTGTTTAACGTAAAAATCTAATTAATTTTTTTAAAATTAAATTTGAAAATTATATTTAGTCCAACTAAAATAGGTTTAGTCGGCCAGACATTATTAATTTCTCAGTGCATACACACATGAGAAACCTTTTTAAGCAATTTATGTTTATATTTGATTATACGAAGAAATTGAAAAACGAAATTCAAAAGAGCAAATAATCGATAACTTGACTTACGAAGTCTCCTTGAAGTAATCAGAATAAAGACCGGCAATCAAGTACCGTTTCTTTAAAGGCTGTTCATTAAAGGTATTATTGCTATTATTGCAGCCATTAACATTATTCGTAGTTGATCCCTTTTGCTTTATTTGCAATGACTCTTGCATTTTCTTAACACGATCGCTGCACCGAACCGATTCTGATCGTCGTCGTTTATTACTTTTATCATTTTTATTCTTCTTATCACTTTTAAAACGTTTATCAATCGACTTTTCTCTACATTTAAGCTTCACTGTATTGCTGTTATTAAGGCACAATTTGCTGCTACTGAACGCTGGTCTTCTGAACTCCAACAGTTCATCTAAATAAATTCGTTCACCTTCGGGCAAAGCTTCAATATCCATAATGCTGCTGCCTTTTGTCGCCGAATCATCGCTATCACTTTCGACACCGAATCGTTTTGAATACTGTCGCAAATTTACTGACGGCTGCTTTAATACAGAAGTTTCAGCAGTTTTTTCCGGCTTTATCAACGTACTGGATTCTTGTTCATTACTGTGGTGTTCAGTATTGATAACAACCGCTTTTAATATTTTTGCTTGCACAACAGGTTCATTACTTAGCCGTTTCTTTTTACGTTTCACATTAGGAAACCCAGTGCGGTTCATTGGCCGGCGCCGTTTTCGTTTCCGTCTCAAAGCCGATACCTTTTCCGGCAATTTATCGTTCACTTCATTATCACGATCTTTCTTCTCATCAACAACTTGTTTTTTACGTAATATTCGATTCCGATTCTTATCAGTAATATTACTATTATTCTTTTTATCTAACTCCGGTGGTTCAATACTTTCAAGATCTATTATCTCCACTTCATTTATAGAAGATTTTATCACAGTCTCGGTATTTTTACTTTCAGAAACCAAAACTGGTTCCCTAACATCTTTTATTACTTCTGATAACGATTGTTCCTCTTTTAACGACACATCATTATTAGATTTCTGCAAGTGATTTTCATCACGTTTTTGTTTTATCTGTATTGGTGATAGTAACCTTTCATTAGCCTGAAACGAAATTATTTCAATAAATTTTTTTGCTAATTAAGTTTACAAAATGAATTTAAAACGTTTAATATATACTGAAAACATTTAAAACTTAAGAATCCACTTTTATTTTAATCTATATAAAAAAATTGCAACGCCCACTTAATGGTATTCAAAAATATTCAAACTTTAAATTTAAAAAAAAAATACAAATATTGTAACAAATCACTAAAAGACCTAAAATTTACGTGTAGTTTTTTGAGTATAGATACACTCATCTCTCTATTTGCACGGCCCTAGAGTTGCACAATATTCTTTTATATGGTTTTAAAATCACGATAAACAAATTATTTTGGTTCTATTGTGATAGTATTGCATTATCAGTATTAAAATGGTGAAGTGGCAACATAGTAGGTCTTTAGTGTTTCTCGTTTTCAATATTATTTTTTAAACCGTATGTACCGTGTAAATCGAGAGATATGTGTATAGTCAATATACTTTTATTTAAACCCATACAGAAATTATACATCAAAATTAAGATTAAAAATTTTAATTAGAGTTTGTAATGAAGATTACTACTTTTCTTCAAAAAATTATATAATCAAAATTTTTGAACCCTTCACAGTTGACCTTTCTTACGAACTAAAAAACAAGCAACACCCACTAATATTGTAGACAAAAATTCCGAAATTTAGTATAATTTAATACTTTTTAACAAAATGCGATAGTATAATATTTGAACAATTTTATTTCTTAATCTAAAAAAAAAAGGGAAATAGTGCAATAATTTTAAAGCTAAATATTCTCAGTTGTAAATGAGAATAATTAAATACTGCAATAAAAAACTTCAAGCTTAAATATCTACTAGCTATACATGCTTTATTCAATTTTAAACGTTCAAGCATAAATGTAAATTAGTTTAATTACCTTTCGATCGATGGAGCTCGATTCAAATTCGGATTCAGGCTCTACATCCTCTTCCAGCTCAATAACCTCCTGCAACTGTTGCTGATTTTGATGGTTGGACACATGATAATGTCGCTTTTTCAACGGCAATCGTTGCTCATTGCACTTCGATTCACCGTTTTTCTCCACAGCCACCAGCTTCTTCTTCTTGCGCGTGTTGTCCAGCTGATTTTCGCACTGTTTTCTTTTCTTCAGCAAGCGCCGTTCCTTTTGTCCTGCAAGCGTTACCATCGATCGTCGAACATCGATACAACAGCTTTTTGTAAACGTATCGGCTAAATGATCAACACTAACTGGACCCGTTGATGAACTTGATTTCAAGTGCGACACTTTGATCAGTTTGATAACATGTTTCTTATGTGAATGACTCGAGTGCAGAACTTTGCGAATTACTATCGTTTGCCGTTTCCCGTAATAATTACTGTGGCTCTTGCTAACGATAATGTTATTCGTCGTCGACTTCTTAATACTTAACGGTCTGCCCGACTTTTTGCGCGGTGGGTATACAACCGGTTCCGCGGTGCACAATAACCGGTCAAATTTATTACAAGTCATTTTCGCACCGTTGTCAATAGCACGATACTGTTTCCGTTTCAACTTTTTCGGATTTTCAGTACTGAAACTGTCGAAATTAGGACACGTTTCGGGACTAGATATATGTTCGGGACTGTTTTGAATCCCGGAATCTGGAGATACATTCGACGAAGCACAATACTCATGTATTTCATGCACGATTCTACTTGGCGCTTTCATCATTTTCGAATCGTCAACTACTTTTTTAGGACGACCACGTTTCTTTTTCTTTGGACTATCACTATTTATTTTTGTTTAAAAGAAACAAATTGTAACTTTTTATAACACATACTATGTTAAATAAGAATTTCTAAATTAGTAGATTTATTCCACGCTATAAATTTGAATTTTACTTTTTCCGCTCACATGTTTAGTTTATATGATTAAAAATATTCACCAGTAACAATATGGATCCTTTCTCATTACAAAAATTCTTCTAAAGAGAAGAAAATAATAGTTTTGTTGAATATTCCTGAGTGAAATTTAAAAATACCCTATCTTAAACTGTGGGTAACGACTTTATTTTGGACCATGGCACCAAATTTCGGTATCGCGGAATTTGAAAAAAAAAAGTACAATTATTCAATATTTTGATTTCCGATATACTTTATTAATTAACATTTTTTTAAAAAAATTGAAAAAAAACTGTGACATTAATTCACTTAAGCCTATAATCGAACGAGCATGATGATGGTGGCTTCCATATTTGATGACACTAAAATACTCCGGAGTTTTTTAATTTGAATTTGCGCGCTTAAGTTCTAAAAAAACTGTTTTTAAACAATACCATAATAAAACAATCAAAAATAGATTTTTATTGCTAATTTTTATTATTAAAAAAATTACATTCATGGGTTTAGTACGTAATCCTTTTATCTTACAGTTACATACATACAACACGTTTGAAAATAGTCATTAAAAAGGAGCTGATGTTGTGGGTATCGATAACCATTTAATTTTATTTCAGAAAATCGTTTATTTTTCTTTAAATTTCAAATATATTTTAATTTTTTTAAGACGTTCGCGGACACTGAAAATTTCAGGGAGCTACAAAAATAAACAAACAATTATTTACGATAATACGATAATTAAAAAAGCTGATGTTTTCGCTTTGATCTTGAATATCTAACTGAAGCATATAGATCATTTAAATGTGAATAGTTGAAAGTAATAGAAATTCTTAATAAAAAAAATGTACAGTGATAGTTAGCTCTCTTAGAACTTTATGAAATGTAGATGCTATAGCATTCACGTCCGCAAATGTGCTAAAATAAATTAACTCGCATTCAAAAATAAAAAGCGTAAAATTTTTGTCCATGATAAAACTCAAACATATAAGAGACCCACAGAGCGAATGTGAATTAAATGTTTAGTTCAATATAAAAAGCTCAGTTTAAATACTCAAATTGAAAAAAATTACGAAAATTATAAAAATTTAATTGTTTTTTTAATGAGAAACATTGGAAAGGATATCAAAAATCAAAACGGCATTTAACTGTTGAAAAATATTAACATATCTAAAACTGTTTCGATTTATCGGTATACATTCACATTTTGTCCATCAACAGTGGTGTGTGATTATGATTTTGTAAAAAATTAAACTACTATAAGGAAAAAAAGTTCGCTCATAACTTAAAAAATCCTCAATTACACGTTTTTCTTTTTAGAGATTCTTTTTTTAAAAAAAATAAAATAAAAACCTTTGTTTAATACTGTTATTTTGGTGTTCACAATCAAATTGAGCGTTCTTCAATTGATTTTCCTGATTACCATTTGCACCATTAGAACCATTCAAAATATGTGTTTGCTGTACGAACTGCTGCAGTAACGAATTTGAGTAATTGATCGGCTGACTCTGAGCTTCTGCTTCACTCGAACTCTCAGTAGTCACTCGCTGAATTGCCGCATTCACTAACTGACTTGTTAATTCTGTATCCGAACCAGAACCTTCAGCTGAATTTCATTTGTTTTATTTTTTATAAAATTCACAAAAAAAAAAAAAAACAAGAAAACAACGGAAATTAACAAAATAAAAGTGCACTTTTTTCCAATTCACAAAATACCTGTTTCAACGGTATTTTTAGCAGCACACGAAGTCGAAGACTTATCTTTTGCGTCACACTCGAAACCGGCAAAAGTATCACAGCAGTCTTGTTGGTCGGGAAGAATTGCGGCCAAGTCTTCTTGTCGAATCTCCTGCAGACTGCATGAAGCCAGCATAACACTGTCGGCATCCGAGTTCGACGAGTCCTCGCTGTCAGAACTGTTCGACGTTGTTGGCCGGTCAAGCGGCAATGAAGCCATCTGAAACATATCAAACATTTAAATGATCGTATACGTTAACACTGCGGTACGGAAACGCAATTCAGCCGATTCAGTCATTGTTTCAGGTAAATTCGACAAGAGAAGCCTTACTAAAAGGCAGGTGTGTTGGAAATAAATTATGCAAATTACGAACAAATTTCATGGATAGAGGAAAACTTAATTACGCATATTTCTCTGCTAATATTTAAAAAGAATATTAATAAAACGCTCAAGTTGTATACATTCAATTTACATAAAGTTTATATAATTTCGTTTCTGTATATGTATCGGCTATAAATCGAAAACATGATTTAACATATTTCATTAAGTTTCAAAATCATAAAAAATTCACATAAATTTCGTTTTATTACTAGTTTATTTCTAATGGACACGAAGCTTTTATTGTCAATTATATTATGATGAAAATTTAAATAATTTTCAATTATTTACCATAATCTCAAAAAACGGATTCAATACTGTTTAAAAAATAACTAATAACTTCATTACATTATTGTAAATTTTTCATATGATTATTGGTTGATTACATAAAATGCTTTTAAGAGATAATTGCGTAAGACTATGAAATATCGTGTTACCCTATTATTACTTTATATTACTCAATGAATTATCTAAAATAATAAAATGGAAATAGCTATTTTTAATATAAAAGAAAACATGTGCTTGAAAAAGGAAAATTTCTAGGAATTTTCCGGAATTAATTCATAAACAATAATTTTAGGCTATTTTTGCGACATTATAAATGAATGACATCACTTTCCTTTTACACAAAATATCAATAAAATTAGTTCTTAACATAAAAATTAACTTATAAATATTGTACCACAAATAGAATTGTACAATATACAATGTATGTCGCAAAATAAGACTTCGCAGAACGTTCTTCGCAAAATATATCAATAAATTCGAATCAATTTATTAAATAGAATTGAACATTTAAAAATCTCTTAAAAGTTTTGTAATAGTGTCTAAATGTTTGAAAAAAGGCCGCCTTTTAAATACGCTTTTGCCGACAAATCATTGTTTTCGGTAGAAATTAAAATAAGACGCCAATTTTACATTAATTAATCTTGTAGATAAAACAAATTGAAAAGTACACTTGAACATCCACGACAGGTGAAAATGTTAAAAACGTTGTTCTGACATCCCTTTGAGATTCTCGTGATATTTAAATAAAACCATATAACTTTAAGTCTTTTCAAACAAATATTCTTTTATTAGCATCAATCGTTAATTTATTAGGTCATATAAAGAGCCTTCGCAGTTTTTTATTACATTATAAAACAATTTTTTTGTTTATTGAAACAACTTTTAATCAATAACATATCGTCTATTATTATCAATGACCTTCTTCGTTTTTTGGATAGCTTCATAATTCCATCAA